>JAMAJW010000039.1:159354-291106 GCA_023628855.1 Coniochaeta sp. PK30-01 | reverse complement strand
GGGGGGTGCTCACCTCGATCAAGTACTCGAAAATCGGCTCAAAATCCTCGTATTTCCCATCGTGGAAAGGATAGAGACTCTTGCTGCAGGGGAATTTCCACTTGGTCTCCCACAGCGCCTTAATGCCGTCGTGGTGAGGCATCTTGCGCTCGAAGGCTTCCTGCCCCATGATCCATTGTCGTCCTGGCACCGTGGCAGAGAGACTGCCTCCTGACTGTGATGCCTGCTTGGCTGGGGGTGTCAGTGCATCCTTCTTCGCCAGAGCTGGAGTCTGAGCTGATGAGGATGCTGGCGTGGAGGAGGCCACGGTTGTGTCGGCGTGGGGAGCCATGTGAAAGTGGTTGCTTTCTACTTCCTTGACTTGGTCAGGGATGGTGTGTTCGCATGCTAGGAGCTGTTCCGTCTTGCAGTGATGACCTTGTATGCCCCTGACATGTCTGACGCTTTCGACAATCTTGACTTCGCACGAGAGTTGCCATGGCTGAGACAGCCATTATGTATACTTTTCGCAGCGAGGACTGCGCAGAGGGGGGAAGCGTTCTCCGAGTCCGAAATCCCTCCACACGCGTTATCCCATTGGCAGGCTACCGCAAATGGTCTGAATCTCCCGAAAGTCAATCCCCTTCAATTCCCTGCGTCGGACACGTGGTGTTGGGGATCTCCGTGTCGCTTGTCCGAGAGGGGCACTACGGCCCTGCAACACACCACAAACTATCCAAACTGTGTATATGCATCAAACACGCCATGATGATCCAACAGAAGACTCCTTCGAGACGAACGGATTGCTGACACCGTCTGTTGTCGATGTTTGACCCATACACCTGGGATCAGGCTGAGGCCAGGCCGAGGCAAGGCTGAACGCGAGGCTGGAGCTAGAGTTATGCTGTCCTCCCGATGCAATTGAGTTTGAAACGCAACTCTGAAGTTGAAACCCATCTCTATTGGTGGCCCAAGCCTCGTCCAAACATCTAGCTAGCTCGCTGCGCCTGCCTAAGTGTGGAACACTGTTGTCTCCGTTGTTGGAGGTAAGACATGTATCATCTTACGGCGCCTCGAGTATCCAAGCGACCATCCAGCTTCCTCCGTCTAATGTCTGTATCACTCGCAAGAATCCCTCTCTTGCCCACTGTGCCTTGGGCTGCGGTGCCGGACCCAGTCGTCCCTTCGGTGGACTCCATATAAGTCCGGCTCAGATATGCGCTTCCGTTCCTATGTGTGCAATGCCAATCAGCCTCGGCTCTAGGACACACACTGGCGGCAGAGACTTGGAGAATCGGCTGTTTGACGCCACAATGTATAGGAAACCAGATCAAGGTGCTTTACTCTTGGGTGGATCATAGTAGTGCGCCATCTCAAGCCCAGCACGTCGGAAGCCGCACTTGACGTAGAAGCCTTCGTTGGCGTCGCTGCAGTCGAGGATGCTCTTGTAGCAGCCGACCTTTGCGGCAATAAAGTCGAGGGCTTGGATGATGCGTAGTCCAAGCTTCTTGCCTTGTTGGTCCTTTGCAACGGCGATGTCTTCGATGTGGCCGACGACTCCTAGATTGTGGATGCTGAATGCAGTGAATTGCGAGTTAGCCAATGTCCTCGCATGGAACTGCGGTCTGGAGAGGAAAGACAAGTCGTCGAAGATCATCACTCACAACTTGCGCTCAACAATCAATGAGCCACAGCCAACCACTTTGCTATGATCGTCCTCCACTACCAAGATGTAGTAACTACCGTCGCGCTTCGTGAACCAGTCGTACTGGTCTTGCCATTGCTGCTCAGTAATCTCACCGACAGTCGTGAGAACACGCAAGCAGTCGAGGAAGCCGCTGTCGTAGTCTGTTCTCCTCAAAGATCGGATCTTGTAACCGGGCGGCAGGGCTTCCGATACTTCTGGGGAGAGGAGATCCTCTGAGAACAGGCTAGGTGTTGCCATTGTGTGCGGGAATTGTGTCTTGTGTAAGTCTCCTGCAGCTCGTCGACCGGCCAATCTGTTTGAGGGCCTCAGAAAAGGATGGAAGCCTGGAAGAGAAGCTTTCGCGACTGAAAGAAGCGACGGAAAGGGTTGATAGCGGGGATGAATGCGAAGAGCTGTCTTACACGTTTCCGGACATTTTTTTGTTGACACCTTGATGGAACCCCCAATGGTTGGCGGGGAACAGTTCAAGGACGCTAGCGGCCTTAGCCGATATTCGAAACCGCGCTAGCCTTTTCAGGGCCATGAAGCTCTGAGATGAAGTAAAGTAGCAGTGGCTTCACAGAGGAGATCCTGAAGACGTCCTTTGGTCCAAAAGTTGAGTATGCAATATCCTCGCAAGGAGAACTCGGATTGAATATGGCAATGACTCCAGTCAACCCCTGAGATCGTGGAATACGCTGCGCCTCCACACCCTTATCCGCAGTTGCTACCAAAGTGACTCAAGATGAAGGCAAACTGGGAGGCAGGTGTGGAGAACTCACAGCGTGGCTTCGGGTGCTATCTTTCTTTGAAATCCAGCTGACCTGCGGCCGCAAGGGAACCAGGGCCCGAGACTTATAACTTCCCTGAGTAGCCATCTGGGAGTGTGCAGTACGACGGGACGTGACAGCTTCCTATGGGTGGATGGATGGCTGATCAGGCCAGCTGTGGAAGGTTCCTGCTTCTGGTAACCAGAAAACCAGCAGCGAAGGTACTAAGCATCGACCTAGCCTGCCTCACTCCCAGTCCCCTGTGACCGTTCTCGTACCTTCGATCTTTGGCCGAGGACAGGTAAATCCCCAGGCTCTGCTCCTGCAAAGAAGCAGGAACGGCTTTGCTGATCGCACAGGGCATCTGCTGTGGGCGACTTGTTGGTACGGAAAGGGAGAAGAGTATTTCTTCTTTTGGTTTCCAAGTTCTCTCTCTACTCTCTTCTCTGTCTTTTCTTTTTTTCTTCTACATCCCACCTCCCACTCTCCAAACCTCCATGCTCTCGATTTAATCCAACTCTTCTGCCGCCATGTCATCTCTTCATTGTTGTCCACTTGCCTTGGTGACCTCTTCAAGGTCTTGGAGACTAAAGCTGAACACTAGCAAAGGTATGTCTTCACAAACTTTGCTCTCTGGAAAGTTGGTTGTGAAATGTTCAACCACAGACGGTCAACTGACATTGCTTTTCCTCCAAGCAGTTCTCGTGCTTCTGTCAGTAGGCTTGAGAACAGCATCACCGATGACGGGCCTGCCCAGCCTCTTCTAGATCAGCACTCAGCACTCAAGTCTCAAGCGGGAGAGAGTAGGTCTATCTTGCTCGTTCAAAGACCGTTGTCATGTCCTAATTGCACCAACACAGCTCGAAGTACACCTTGTACACTGTTCAACTCCAACGGCTGATATCAACAATGTCGACCCAATCCTGACACTCAACAAGGTGCGTGAAATCAAGAACCCCTTCAGGGTGAACTTCCTGAATTACTCAAGACGGGAATGTCACTGCCCTGAGACAATTCGGCTAACTATCACCGCGGCAGGTCCTAGGGCCACACGCTCGCAGAAAGCCTTATCTGCTTGGGCGAGAAACGAGGCAAGGTATGTGACACCTTCGGTTCCATCGATATCACTCTTGAGGATGTGCAACTGACCCTATGGCAATGATAGGACTACCTTAGCACCGAGATACCCAGGAGAGTCAATTACAAGAGATGGAAGGCTACTTCAGGCCATCACAAACTCATCCCACCTGCTTCGGTAACATGGCTTCTCAACCAAGTGCAAGAGAATAGCCACTTCGCCGACCGAGAAATTTTGACCAGGGTAAGCATTCAAAGACCTTTTCGGTTGCTATCAAGACAAGCATATTGATCTCAGAACAGCTATCGCCTGCCTGATAATCATCGGCTCGGAACCTCGCGTCCAAGGCCGATGCCTGAGCATGCAAACACCTTCGAGATGGCTGGTCCGATTACGATCTGCCATCTTCCTAGCAGTCAGGATTGGAAGTCAAGGCGTAAGTCCTTGCAGACATTGCTCTTTCACATCGTCACTAACACACTTTCCAGAGACACCTGCAACGAAAAGAATGGCGTTAGCACACTCGAACAAAGTTCTCACAGTCCCAAACACGCCCAGAAGGGAACGTGGATCGATGTCGAAAGCTCTCTGCTCTCCAGCACTACCAGACATAGCCGCGACAGCTTCACCTTCATACACACTGAACTTTGCTTCGAAGTGCCTCTCAGGTACTCAGCAAGTCAGCGTCGGCACATTCTCACCTCTCATCCAACCCTGAAGCAGCCTCGAGTCGAGCACGTCTTGCTGTTGCTGTGCCCTTGCCTAAAAACAGCCGGTCACTTGATCAGATGCTTGTCAGATTTGCTTTCCCGACTGTGCCAAGTCCTTGGAAATATCGCACCTTTGCGCCCCTTCTTCCTGTCTATTACTTTGTATCCGGCTTACACTGTTGTCACACATTGGAATGCATGAACAGCAATAGGAGACTCGCACTTGGTCGACTGCTTGCCAGGACGCCTCCGCCATATCATCTGGATCATCACCCTCACTCCCCAACTCAAGACGCAGGAGCAGCCTTCACAGAGACTTCGATGGATTGAAATGGTTCGTAGGCACCCCCTTTTCAACATTGTCAAATCGTTAATTACCTAGCTAACCATGCTTTGTTTGCTATGTTCAGGTATCTTCGGGCTGCTCGGTCTCATCGGATGATCGCCAACACATGCGGTGCCTCTACCAGATCAGAACCTCTGCTCAAGGTTACATGTGGCGGCGACGCCCAACATCTGGCCACCAGCTCAAATGAGCTCTTATCGATGCAACAGTCGCAAAGCACACCGAGGAACTTCTATCACACAAGTCCACAGCACCCGTCACACAGTATGCGCCATGATCAGACGAAAGAAAAGATCGCGCCATCGCACCTTGTCAGGATTAAGCTCCACTAAGCTACTACCGCACTCTCGTCTCTGTCTCCAGTCTACGGTTCCTCCTCAAAGAATCACCCCTCCTCGATGAATCACGGTCCGTCGATGAATCACGGTTCCTCCTCGATAAACCACGTCCCTCCTCGATAAATCACGGTTGCTCCACCTCTCCCCCTCTTTCGTGGCAGACCTCTCTTGGCCTGTCCGGAGACCTCACTGAGCCATTCAATCGGTATCAGCGACGGGCGGTGTGTACAAATGGCAGGGACGTGATCAAGGCAAGCCCATAATTTGGGATTCCTTGCTTGCCGTCCATCCCGCGGCATCCTCTCTGCTGCCCTTGCGCCGCGGGATGGACGGCCAAGCAATTGGCGTCATGATCAATATCGGCTTATTCTGGGCTCAGCCTGACCGTCCATCTCGCGGCACATCTCGCGATCTCTTTCCCCAGCCGCGGGATGGACGGTCAGGCAATCAACATCACGACCAACCTCGGCTTATTCTAGGCATCGCCCGACCGTCCATCCCGCGGCGGCACATCTCGCGACCACTTTCCCCAGCCGCGGGATGGACGGTCAGGCAAATGGGAGGAAGGGAGGGTCAGGCCATCTGGTTTTCTTTTGCTACAGCGGTCATATCAGCTTTCACGGGTAAGATTCCCATCACACCACAGATGGCATGTACTGCATTTCTGACTCTTGCGACAGCCTTGAAATCTCGTCAATGGGAGTTTTTTCAGGGCTGTGACGTCCTACGCGGATTTTCAGTTTGGGGGAACTGTTTTAGTTTGGAGGGGAGGGGGAGGGGAGGGGGAGGGGAGAGGAGGGGGGATATATTATTACAGAGTATTTCTCTACATCGGTAAGCACCCATCCTCTGAGACTGCTCTCGGCGACGCTTTGCGGACATTTGACTGACCATTGTTCTTGGGATCTCAGCAGGGCGGCCTCCTTCCTAGGTACCACCGCCAATATTTGGCCCTCCACAGGAGACACACAACCTGAAGACGTCAAGCTGATGTCTCCTGTGGGGGGCCGCCGTATAACAGGGCAGCTCGGTCTCCAAGCCCTTGTCATTCTATACATTTATTCAATATAAATGTATGCATACATTTCCATTCCCCTGGTCACTAACTTGCCTCAAGACCGTCAAATCCCTGCCATGCTAACTCGTTCTTGCCAGAAATCAACATTACCAGCATCCTTAGTCCCAACCGCCACCAGAGCAAGTCGCCCATACGGGGACGGGAGATGGCTCCAACTCCATCTCCGGGCCGAGACGGAGGCCAACCCGGAAGCCCAAGGACTCCGTCTCGGCCCCGGACCATCCTCCCAGCACCCAGGATTGGAAGCGTCGAGTCTATTTCTGCTGCAGCCTCAAAGTATTATGGGTTGGGGTCAGCGCAGGGGGCGCGGAGGGCAGGATGCTAAGCTATAACGGATGGAGGTTTCCGAGAGATCAGCGAGTATTAAGGACTGGAGAGAATGGCCTTGTACTGCAACCAATCTGAGTTATAGCTCTAGAACCCCGTTAAATTAGCAACAAACGGTCCTCTCATAAATGCGTGAGCAAAGGCACAGGCGGTGGCAGTATAGATGTTTACTGATGACACGGCCTTTCACTAGAGTGTGCATATATATACTGTTGGCATACTCCATACTAGAGGACAGCCAGGGAAAAAAAACAGTCACGGTGCGCCAAGTCCGACATTCAATGATGAGAAGGCAAGGTTACGTGGGAAAGTGAAGGCAAGTTTCATTGGATGGCTAAAAAGAACAAATCACCCGGTGTTACTCGGGCTTCTCAGTAACAATCTTCCCGTCCTTGTCGTAAAACAGCTCCTTGACCTTCACAGACCTCAAGTGGTCGACGCCTCCGCTGAGCTCGCAGTCGTGATGGAACAGCCACAACCTGCCCTTGAACTCAACAATGGAGTGGTGCGTCGTCCACCCCAAGACCGGCTCCAGGATCCTGCCGGCATACGTGAACGGACCCGTGGGACTCGACCCCGTGGCATAGCAGAGGTAGTGCGTGTCGCCCGTCGAGTAGCTGAAGTAGTACGTCCCGTTCTTCTTGTGCATCCATGCGGCCTCGAAAAAGCGCTTGTCGTGGTCGTCGGCCAGGATCTTCTTTCCCGTCGCGGGGTCCAGGATCTCAATCTCTTGCACCTCGCTCTCGAACTGGAGCATGTCGTCGGTCAGCTTGCCCACCTTGGGGCCGAGGGCATAGACACCCTCGCCACTTGGCTCTTTCGGCCCGGACCAGCTCTCGTCAAAGATGTCGTTGCCTTTCTGGTAGCATTGCAGCTGCCCACCCCACAGCCCGCCGAAATACAGATACGCACTCCCGTCGTCGTCCACAAACGTGGCGGGGTCGATGCTGAAGCTCCCCTTGATCGGCTCGGGCTCGGGCTTGAACGGTCCCTCGGGCTTGTCCCCGACGGCGACACCGATGCGGAAGATGCCCTGCTTGTCGCGGGCGGGGAAGTACAGGTAGTATTTGCCGTTCTTGGTGGCGGCGTCGGGGGCCCAGAGCTGCTTGGACACCCAGGGGATGTCCTCGGTCTTCAGGACCACGCCATGGTCTGTCACCTCAGGGGAGTCGCCGTCGAGGCTGTCGAGGCTGAAGACGTGGTAGTCGGCCATGTCGTACTGGTCGCCATTGTCGTTGAATTTGATGTCGGTCTCGCGGTCATGGGAAGGGTAGATATAGATCTTGTCGTTGAAGACGTGGGCTGAGGGATCGGCTGTGTAGAGGTGCTTGATCAGAGGCGCCATGCTTGGCGTAACTTGAACGTGTGGGTGTTCTGTTCCTGAATCGCGGGGTAACCTAGTCAAGAAGTTGGGGAAAGTTGGGGGTTGAATGCGGGGGAGGGAGGATGCTGTCAAGAGGCACAAGTCAAAGCTGAGCTCTGCCAACATCGAGCATCATCTCTCCTTTATATATACCCGTCCCGCCCAAGACACGCCACCTAACACGCGGGTAGGTGGCTGTCTCTCCTCGGCGTCGCCAAGCTAGGTTGCTTCTGGTCTCTGGAGGCAGAATGGAAAATGTGTTACTCGCGGGGACCCCGAGCCAATTTATCCCAATTTAGCCGTTTACCCCAAGCCCACAGATCCGTCAACAATGTGGATCTTGGCGGCCAGCTAGGTGCTGTGATGGACTAAGGTAGGCCCAGCGGCTCTTCTGCTGAGGAGAAGAGCTCGGCAGCTTGGTCAGGTACGTACCGTTAGAGCCTCTTGGTGACCCGACTCAATCCTAAGATCCTAGCTACCTAGGTATATGAAAGGATTTGTATCATGTTTGGGAGACAAACCTCACTGATCCATGTGCATCAGTCAAATCACAGTTTCTCGCGGGTCTAGTGGCTTTGAAGGCTGAAGCAATCCAGTATCTGACCCCCCTGTACACTGTGATTAGATTCTCAAGCTCCCTCCTGTCACAGGTGTATAGGTATTTTGAGTGAAAGGGTTGATACTGAGACTCGTTCGACGCCAACCTGCGGCTGTTTAGCGCCAGTTATCCATGGGAGCACACCATGACTCGCCCAGTCACGACCTTAACAACCACAGAAGATTCTAACAAGGCGTGGCTGTATTAGCACTATGATGGTGAGCAGTTCCTATTCAAGGAATCACGTACCAAGGTACTCTGTTCTCTGACCAGTTACAGAAGAGTTGCGTCTCGTCTATCACTTGGACAACGTCAACTGGAGGATGAACAGAGCGGAAGTCCATCTATACCGGCCTCTTCTCATCAGAAGTACATGCTGATTTAACTTATCAACCTTGCAGTCACGCAATTGTCAACCTATGCAGAGGCCAACTTTGGTCATTCGACGACTCCAAGACAGGTCTCTTGAGCGGTGGTTGACTGCTCGAGTGATTGTCTTCTTGAACCACATATGTGGTTCTATTCGAGCTGCCATGGATGTCCATGTCTGCCATATAAATACCTCTCTTGTCTCTTTTGACCACTCTCTTCAAATGTCCTCAACATTTATCACCAGCACTGAGCACTTTATCTTCATACAGCCATCTTCAAAAGCGTCCTTCAAGCCACATATCGAGCTACCGACATCATCAGAATGTCCCAACCTATCCTCATACCCACTGGCAGCGGCACAGCCTCTCAGGTTGCATGTTAATGTGTAAAGAACATGTGCTTTTGTTTGATACAGGAAGACGGGACGCTAACACAATTATAAACAGGACGGTGCAAGTAAGGAGGTAAAGGGTTGCACTAGCAGAGACTGCCAAATCACATGGTTCAAGCGTGACGCGGCTAAGAGCATCGATTTCTCTGGCAAATGAGATCCTGAAAGCAGTGCAAAACAAGCACCGGAATATCAATATCAAGGAAAAACACAAGAGGGAGCTCGAAGTCTTGCACACCGTCTTCTCCGGCTTGGCCGACAGGTGGAGGCAGGGAGATTGTTCTAGGCCCCTGGAAGACGAGTTGATTAATATTTTAGACTGGCACGATGATATCCTCCGGGTCAACGAAGAAATGGACGAAAAAGGTCTCAAGTCTGCTATTGTCAAATTTGCTAAGAATTTTGAGACGTAGTCCTGCCCGGTCAAGACCCACGTAGCATAGCCAGTTGGAAGAGGAGCAGCACAGTCAAGCAACCTGACGGTAAACAGACTTCGGACGCAGGAGAGGCCTGAGAGGCTTGAGATGATTGAAAGACGAGAGAAATACACATAGAGAAAATGGAATATTTTTGAATCATTCGTTGCTAGACTGACTACCTCGTCTATCTGAATCGTGGACATCTGTGACCGAGAGTAATGAACCTACTTGTCAATGTTAACTTTACAGCAAGACACAGAGGTTTTATCTCTCACTGCCGCAAACCAATGTATAATTTGCATTATTTGCATTATCCCACCTCTGGCCCGTTGTGGTCCCCATGGTTGCTTTGTTCTCCAACATGGACGTCATTGAAATCAAGTCTGATAGGACATCCAGTCACTGTCTCAGGAAGGTTCGACCTCTCCTGTCCAGGACAGCTACCGATAGACTGGATGAGCTTCTTTTTTGCGAACCATCCGGTTTGTACCCCAACAGCAACTTTTCGTACTTGTAATTTCAAATTGCTCGTCCTGGGCTTTTCAAAAAGGTGAAATCCTTTTCAAATCCAGCAAAGATAAATACCACTACCACACAACCCTGTGTTATTCTGGTCTTTATCAAAGTCTCGAAAGCTGCTTAAGTGCTTCAAACTGTGTCCGATAAACAGGATTGCTTGAATCAACCAGAAACCCGGATCAACTAGCCTTCTGACACCATCTTACTCCGTCATCAAGCGTACAGACATCTCGAGACGCTGTCTAACCACTCCAACGACAACCTCTTCCAGTGCGTATCAGTATGGAACAAGTCTTCGCCTTGATCAGCTACCTCTATTGGGGTAGTGTCGTTGCCGCCACCGTCTACACGATTTACGCTGTGTGGTTTACAGGTCGTGTTGTGACTGACTTGGTCCCGGGCGCTGTGAGTCCCCTGCACTGCGAGTGGTACGCGGGGACCAGAACTGACATTGCTAATAATGGTAATAGGCATGTGTTGACTGCCGAAGCAGAGGAACCTGCAACTGTCTGGAGTACAGACTGGCACTTGCCTCCGACATTGAGAAGCTCAAGGCAGAAATTATCACAATGATGAAGCACTACCACATTGTCGGATGGCCTAGTCACCTCGACTCCAGCATCGAACGCCGACTCAAATTCTTCAATACGCGGCTGGACAATATCATTGAGTTGCTGAAGTACCAAGAGACAGCTGCCATAGACTGCTTCGAGAATATCGACATCTACTGTACTTTCATCAGCTGTAGCTGTCTGGCCCTTGAGCCGAAGCTGCAAGAGAGTGCAAGGTGTGTGAAGGAGCGCCGCAACAATCCTCCCCATTCTTGGCCGCCCGAGCCAAATGAGCCGCCTTGGCATCTTTGGTAGACAATCTCGAGGGCTCAGGAACATGTGCCGGGATATGGACATGCCGTTCAGCAGGAAGGACTCGGAATGGTTTGACCAAGGATAGGGAGAGAAAGGCAAGAACACGGCACAGCGTCAAATACGGCTTTTCAGGAATGCACTATTGTTCCTCGAGACGTTGCTTCTCCTCCTAGAGCTCCTCCAGCGACACGTTGTCAATCCCCTCTTCCAGGATCCCAAGCTGTTCTTCCCAGATCTCGAGCTCCTCTTCCGCCTCTTCTATCTCTTTATTGAGCTCTGCAACCTTTTTGTAGGCCTTTGAAACGGATTCCTCGATATTGACAGTCTCATTCGCGCCTCTCTTCTCCCTTGATCGCGAAGTGCTTTGCGACGTCGTTTCCCGTATACTTCGGTCGAAAGTCGCGACGAGACCATTTCCCGTCTCTAGCTCGCCCTTCCAACTTCTCCATTGACTTCTTCTTCTCTTTGATTACCTTCTTTTTCTCCTTGTACGTTCCTATCGCCTCAATCTTGCATCGATATCCGCGACCTCTTTCAGTGTCTCTTTCCAGGTTGTCATTGCGATGTGGGCCGGTCCAGTCTATATATCGTCAGAACTCGAAACCGTGTCGGGTATGGTGAATCTGCCTCGCGAAGGGTACTGCAGGGTAGGGGAGATTCGCATGGAAGTTCGGTACAGGTAGCAGTCCGAACATGTATTAGGGCATGAGAAGGCGCATCCCTAAGGCAATCCATAGCGGGAGATCGACCGCCAGCCGAAGCTCAAAAAGGGCTGGCGGCAACTTGCAAAAGGCCCGCGCCGGGCCTAGACTACCCATAGCCCATCGCCCTAATGGAACTTTGGATCAGTGTCAATATTCCACAAATGTGAATACTTGCGCTGGCGACCAAGAGGATTCCACCAGGATCAAACACCCTACCTAGAGCGCGCACGAAGGACGCAGAAGGAGTGCTTCACTTGTCTACTTGTTTTGGTGAGTGCCCATTGGCCGTATCCTTACAAGCCAAGCTGAGAACCGGTAGAGAACCTACAGGGGTGCAACTCCGACATTCATACCTTCTGACTGATAATAAGGACAATTGCTCGAGCGTGGACATGAGCCTACCACTCAAGCTCTAAAACTCGAGCAAACCCCCCACGCGTCCTCAACCTTATCCTCACCCTCATGACTAGCTATCCGTGCAATCAAGATATTAACATGTAAGGGACCTATCATTGTTAACAGTGAGATGCCCTGACCACGACACCAGGCTCGCGAACGTGGAGCGTCCTCGCAGTCCGGATCAATGCTCTTCCGTTCTGGTCCCCGGAAGAACGCTTGACCCCAGCTTCTTGTCTGTGGGCTTATCTCGAGTATACCCGTCCACCACAGATTAATTACAATATTCAAGAGTTCATTCCCAACACTCCAGAGACAAGCCAGACCACTAGCGAGGCGTAATGAACCCGAGGCATTTTTCTTTGTTAGTGTCTGGGCAAAGAGTCGTCATTGGTCTCAGGCGTGCGAATCGGCACAAGCGGTCATAGAAATTGCCCTGGCTCTCGCCAGAGAGAACAACTTGGTCGATCTTGATACTGGCGACCCAAAGCTTTTAATTGAAGAGAGATGGGGCTCACGGACGCATTTTGTTTTCGATATACATCACGATACTTACGACTCTGAGACGGCGCACCTTCCTCCAAAACACAACGACCTTCCAGTTACGGCCGTCTTTCTAAGCCGAACCAAGACCGTCTCGCATCCTTCGCTGGATCGAGACTGGGTATCACGTCATTACAGAGGACTCGACAAAGCGCGTTAGCGTTGGTATTGGGAGCGTCAGCACACGGGGCTCTGACGGCGGGCGCATTACAGACAACGACTATCCGGATGAGACTAGCACGACTGCGTCGTCTGATCAGCTCGTCGGCTGCGAGAAGAGACGGTGACATTGGCAAAAACTTTTGCTGCGCGGCGTCCTCGTCTTGCCTTATGGTGGCTGGGGATCATCATGTTGGGCCATTCACAAATCTTGGAAGACTTAGTTCTCTGGCTGGAGACTTCCCATGGACGATCTGGCTATGGTCTCGCGGCAGTGAGAGGTCCTGATACCACGGTAGCGGCTTGGACGGGATCACCCCAATCCTTCTGGGACGAAGGCATCGCCGGTCCCTACCTGGACCCGATAGACTTCGTGCCTCGAGCCGATGTTCTTCGCTGCAGGCTCAATCTTCAACTACAGAGCGATCCCTGGAACAAGAGCTTTCTTTGGCGGCCTTCCGGTTCTGTTCGCAAGGCGGACATAGAGCTGGACATTTGGCCTTGGCTAGAGCAGGGCTCATCTCGCGAGTATTTGCGCTGGATTTAGTGGATTGAAAAGGATTCGAAACCCGTTATCCAGGATATTCAATACGGATTCAGACGACGTACGGGAAGGTATGTTGACATTCGTGATAACTTGCAACAGGCTGTCGTCGAGGTAGATCAAGACGGTCCCAGATACATTCATAAACCGCCATCCGTTGCTGCTGTGGGCAGGATGTTAAGCTACTGTATGTGGGATATTTAAGGGGATGTTGATGCACATTATGTAGCCCTGCCGGGATTCGAAGAACACAGATGGCAGAAACATTGGAATACTTTGCCAAGCGGTTGGTGAAAGATCCTTCGAGTGAATGCGCTCCGGTGTTAACATACGTACTACTGTATCCTGAGTTAAGGTACGACCCCTGCAAGCGCTAGGCGCGGGCCGCTTCGCCGGACCTGGGCTAATTAGTAGTTGCATGTTGACTTCGAAACCTTTCCCTGATCTGCTCCAGATAATGTTCTCTTTCTTTGACCTTTTGACTGATAAATCCCGGCGAGTCAGGAGCCCAATACGGCGCCACTGATCGCTCAAATTCCTTCCAGTCTCTCACAGCTGTTGTTCCGTATATTGGCTGGATGTGCTGGAGGAATAGGTTGTAGAACCCGCTGAAACTGTCTATGGCACTGAAGTACCAAAAGCTCCCAGTGTTCCACCCGGCCCGCATTATCTCCGCACAGCAGGGCGTCACTTCGACGAGCCTTCTCTTCCACCTCAAATACCGACATGAACTCCTCGTGCCGTTCACTGTAGGCAACTAAATACTCATCGGTAATTTGATCGACAGCTCGATTGGTCAACCAGTACGGCGGGTGCAACATCTCTACCGGCTCGGAACATGCCCATTCAAGGTCGATGAGGCATGTCGCATGCCAATCATCGTCCACAAAGATGTTGCTTGGGTGAAGGTCCGTGAGCATGAAGATAAAAGAGCTACGTTGCGGCTCCCGGTTGGTGAAATGTGGCAGAAGAGCCCGCATAATGGTTAAAGCAGAGAGCTGGGCCTGTCCGTCGGCATGGTCGAGGATCGTGTTGGGTTGATGGCGGATTCGATTGTCATGACATGCCAAAAGATCCAGCAAGTTTGTTTCGGATGTGAAGTACGTCCGGTCTCGGGGAATGCCCGTCCTAATTCCACGATTTTCAAGCTGGTAGAGCTGAAGTGCCAGCGGTCGATTTGTTAGGGCAACCACTCCGTGATTATCCATTGTCAGAGAACCGATCCGAGGGAACTGAACTTGCGCCAGTGAAAGCATTATCCGCGATACCTCTCGAAAGAGTGTCATTCGTCTGTTGCGATCCTCATGCAGAGTGTCCCAAGACTCAGAAAGCATGCGTCCATCTTCCACATTAACACCAACAAATATCCAGATGTGAACTTCTGTTGGTGCGGATAGATCACGTAGTCGGAAGGTGCAGGTCTCCCTAGTGCCCATAATATTAACCGTCGCATATACCAGCCGAGTCGAGAAAGGAGGGGCGCTCGATCGAGGGCTGTAAACTATGGGCATACATCTTATGCTAACCTTGTTAACTGTTACATCGTCGATGGCAACCGGGTCATGATCGTTGATTACGAGCAGGACGCCGAGTTGGCTGGCACCATCATCCTGTCTACAAGGAGCTTTTGGAGAACCGCTCTCAATCTGGTGGTCGAACACAACGCAACGTAAGTATTATCTCTTCGCAGAAATTAAAACCGCTATGTCGGTGAGCATGTCTCGAGCTACACGAAACGGACTCAGATGGAAAGAGTACCACAGCCAGTTGGTTGAATGAGACTAGCTGGATCGTCTGTAACGCAGTACTTGTTTGATTTGTTCGAGCTACACAATGGCCAAGGAAATTGTTATACCTTGCAAATATTTTCAGAACGAAGGATGGCTTGATCTACTTGCTGACGAACGATGCCGATAGCTGTTCTCGCGGTTACATAACGGATCAGAAATCATTGCGACGTCAGTTTGGTGCCGAACTAGACTGGAGAATGATGGAGGATGCGGAGTCTTGCTGCTATGCTGTCGATACCCTCAATTCTCTGTCGAAATCTCACTCTCCTGGATTCTTAACCATCCACGCAAGGGACAAGGATGTCATCTATTGCGCTGAATAGGGGGAACGCTCGGCATCCGAGATGCGAGAGTCTGGGCTTTGATGCTTGAGTGGCTTCGCGAGTCAATGATTATGTCTGCTGATGACGACAGTATGAAAAACAGGCCACCACACACAAGACAAGGACAGGAATCAGCCACATTCTCAGAATCATCACAATAAGCCTCCGGGCGGACTTATAGGGCTACGTGGTTCGCCATGCCCTTCTCATGGCCCTAAAAGACGTGATTTAGGAAAAGTCGCCGTTAGAGTACCAGCCGTCACATTCTATCATCTCACAGTAAACTATCACCATAGACTATCCTTAGATCTTAACAATTATCTACTCGCTTAACGGGTTTTTCGGTAAGTTAGTATACACATTACTTCGTTTTTTTTTTTTTTTTTTTTAGCTACTATTTATATTTTTAGGGCAGCTTTTAATTTTATCTTTTTTCTAGGCGTGAATAATATTTTAGAATTTCGACTAGCGAAGATAATCCTCTACTTCATTCTCACAGATCAGAAGACCGCTGAAGTTGCTCCGATCTCCTCGTCGTTGTCGAAGGGCAGAAATTCGAGCCGAACATCCGTCTCGGCGGACAGCCGACTTCTTTAGCATGTAACGGGTACTGATAGCGATCCCAATCAGCGGCTATCTGAAGTGTCCTCTCCGAAGAGCTAACAAGATAAAGTATCCGACGCCTTTATTCTGCGTGTCGTCGCTTTGTTGTATTGCAACTAATACAAGAACCATAATGAAGCCCCGTGCCAACGCAGTCCCTACAGGAAACCAATGGCTTATGCCCCAACAAGTAGCGTCTAGCGCCATCTCTGGACGTGTCTTGGAGGGTGTGGTCTCTCCGGGGCATGCCAGAACGAATCAAGGTCTTCTTCGAGACAAGGCAACGCACCTTGCAACCACGCGCGCCATGCGCGCCTTTCCATGTCAGCTCGCCACATTCCGCAACTCCTTCTGCACAACGAATCCTGGATTCTACGGACTGACATGGCCGCGACGTGCTCGAGGGCTGCTGACCGGGCTTGTGACGAGATCCTCAATATTGAGTTTTACAGGAGACTCGAGAAGAGACCGATCATGGCAGAACCTTACACCGATCAACGGCCCCCCGAAGCAGAGCTACCCAGTATCTTGTATTATCTCTGTTGCTAAGTGCGGAGGACCCTAGATAGATCCACGACGCAGTCCCATCCGAAATGGCGGGCGCCTGCATGTAGGTTCCTCGGCGTCCACCGCTACCACAGCACAGCCTTGGTCTACCGCGTCATAATTCCTCCAGCCACTCATCATCACCCCGGGGGTCTGCTGCAACAGTTTAGTTAGTTACTCAGTCTCAAGTTCTCTCCTAACAATCACCGTCGACCATACAATGCAACAGGCTCACTGGATCTGGTGAAGGCGTCGGTCTGATCGCCATGTCTGGCCAGGCACAGTCTAGACCCAAGCGACTGTAGTTCCTACAAACGGGATGCGTCTCGTCACACTATCAATATGTCAGCGGTGAGCTGCGGTCGCAACGGGTTTACTAACCTTTACACGGCGACCTTTACACTTCTTGCAACCGTTACGAGACTTCCTGTGGCCGACCTTGGCACTACGCCGTGTCCGGCTAGTGGACTCATCCATGACGATGTCAACTGTCAGGCCTCGGGGGCCACCGAGTCGCAGCTCGAGCTTGTGGTGGAGAAACTTGGCGTGACAGAGTGTCGGTAGATCGCCAAGAACTCGGTCTGGTGCACAGATTCTAATTCAAGAAGACCCTGGGCCGTGTGCAGATATTTCCTATATCTCTTATTGGCCAAAAAAACCCCTGCTCGATCTGGCGATGTGCTGAATCTGAAGTTCTTGTAAATTGTGCGTTTTCTATGGTGGGTTGGGTGAACGCGCTGACGGTTTACCTTACCTTATCACGGCATCACCTTATCGCCGAAAATACGACAAGCCCATCATAACTCCTGTCGGATAAGATGCACAACGGGGAACCTTTTCACTTTGAGTAGATTCTGAAATGCGTTTCCACAAGCGTGGCGTTGCACGATGGTCCTGGTTCAAGTGATAATTCCATGGACCACCTTCTCCGTATAGTAGGCCAGTGGCCACTCTGGTGCTCTCTAATTATACTCTTTGTCTACCTATTTCAGATCAATCGTCTGCTTTCCGGCACTCCCGAGGAAGTTCGGAGACTATCGCCTGCAAGATGGACCAAGGAGATGCTCCTCGGCAGCTACAAGAGACTCGAAAAAAGGCCAATCACGACAGAAACTTATGCTGATCAACTGCCGCCAAAGCTGGACAGGCGCTACATTGTCACTGGAGGCTCAGGTTAGTGCTCACAGCTTCATCTGTTAGCACTTCTTACCTGGTATGCTAACAATTAAGGCCTTGTCGGGGGTCACATCGTGCTGCAACTCTTGGCTCGAGGACAACACGCAACTTCCATCCGCATCGTTGACTTCCAAAAGCCTCATAGGCACGACATGCTTGACGGCCCCGCATCAGATGTGGACTTCGTGCGGACAGATATCTCATCGTCCGAGTCGACCGACCGGGCATTCTTGAAAGCATGGCATCCTTCCGTTGCTCATCTGCCATTGACTGTCTTCCATACTGCCGCGATTATAACTCCTTCCGACCGCAGTAAGCTCGTCTACGGCTTCTGCGAGGCTGTGAATGTCCGCGGCACACAGCATGTCGTCAGTGCTGCTAGGCGCGCGGGCGCAGACATCTTCGTGTCGACAACATCCGGCAGCATCAGCATACGCCCTGTCGAGTACTTGGTCCCGCCATGGAAGATGTTGTTCAGTTGGCCGCGGAACTTCTTCCAGGTTCTTGATGAGGCAGATTTCTTCGAGCCACTGCGGCCACACGAGGCCTTTTATGCGAACTATCCAGTCTCGAAAGCTAAGGCTGAAAGGATCGTATGCGAGGCAACACGACTGACTTTAGGACCGGCTGCATACGCCCTGCAAATGGAGTATATGGTAATCCGACAGACAACACTGTCGGCGGGGCTCTCCAGAGCAAAGGCTTTTTTTCCCCAGTAAGCCTAGAAGCATCTTTTACCATGGTAATGTCATGTCATGTCACTGACGGGCGCCAGGTGAACCGAAAATGTCGTGGAGAGCTTCGTGCATGGTGCTAATGCCGCCATTGCACATCTACTCTTTGAGGCTGTCCTAACTTCCCCCGATTCGTCTTCGCGAACCCAGGCTGGCCGGCCGTTTACGGTAACGGACCCCAATCCTCCCATCACGTACGGCGATCTCTACCACGCTTTATCATTCCTCGCTCTTACAGGTTTTCGTACTGTCCGTCTTCCACCAGTTTTGTTATTGCTCCCTTCTTACATCGTCGAATGGTATACTCTTTTGCTTGCGAGGTTGAAAGTCGCAAGGCTGTTCTTACCCAGTGTCAACGGCGACATTCGGCACCTCAAGCCCGCACTGTTTTCCATTACCACACATCTGGTGGCGACAAACGAGGCTGCTAGCCGTCCGGTTGGGCAAGGTGGCATTGGGTACAAAGGAGTCCTGACCACGATGGACGGAATGGTGCAAGAAGTCCTCGAATGGAATCGCGAGCACATGGACAGCAACAAGCCGCGGAAGACTTACAAGACCAGTGTTTCGTTTGCCGACGACATCCAGAGGTTGGTTCGGCTGCTGCAACAAGTGTCGGTGCGCTGCAGTTACGAGACTAGCCCAATCTCGTCCTAGACGTGGTCAACGCGGTTCGGCTGTCGCTTAGAGTATTCAAGCGAATGGACCTCTCTGTATGAGTTCAGTACCTCAATGTGCAATGTTGTCCACGATTCGGCAATGGTAATCGCAGTGTGTCCTTGATGTTTTTGTGTGTCTGGTTTCCGTAGTCCTGGTCCAGCTGAATCGAGCATGGTCCGAGCAGTCGACCACATGTCAACCAGCACACCATTCGGTCGAATAGCGAGTCAAGCATAACGGTCTCGCATGATAGCGGTTTAGGTGTCAATAACAAGACTGGAAAGACCCGACGAAGGCCTTGAGAACAAACTCGCTGCCGAGTGTCCTGAGTCTGCGCTGTAGCATTTACGAACTCTCTTTACCGACTATAGATAATGTCATATGTTTGGCTGGCCTCGACGGACTCTCGCTGCCTTTGGACGCCGTATACGCAGTATCTAGCATCTATGAAGCTGCCATTCGGCTGGGAAACGAGTAAAGTCCTTGTTGTGGCGAAGATTTCCAAATTGTGGTCCAAAACTTGCATTGTGTCTATCATTAAGCGACAAAGGGGTCTAATTCCACGAAGCAACTCTCCAGGATCTTGTACCACACGTTTTCAACGCACCTTACTTAGCTAACGCACTCTTTCGTATAGATAGCTAATAATGACACTCTTTGCTAATGACACTCTTTCTGTCCTTGCTAATGACACTCTTTCTGTCCTTGCTAATGACACTCTTTCTGTCCTTGCTAATGACACTCTTTCTGTCCTTGCTAATGACACTCTTTCTGTCCTTGCTAATGACACTCTTTCTGTCCTTCGTATAGATTCAGCCAACCTTGCACAACCATGACCTCGATCTTCTGCGTGTCCGCCACCGGCTGCGGCGGCAGCTCCGGCGTCGTCTCGTTGGCGAACAGGCCGTTCTCGTCCCAGTGGTGCACGCCGTCCTTGATCAGGATGAACGGCTCGCTCGCCGTGTTGGGCCTCTCGGGCTGTCCGATGGCGTGCGGCGTCGCGGCGCGCCAGGGGTCTTTCTCGCCGTCGATGATAGCCAGCCGGGGGTAGCTGATGCCGAAGCCGCCGTACTTGTTGATCGCCTCCACGTCGGACGGGGTGGAGATGTTAAACGCCTCGCGACACACGACGGAGGTGTAGTTGAGGTCGATCAGTCGCGAGATCAGCGGCAGTTGGTCGGCCGGGACGCCGGAGCCGGTCTGTAAGTAGCCCCATTGGGTGCAGTACTGGTACGGCCAGGCGCGCCAGCTGCCCTGGTCGAGGTCGTCTTGCTGGTAGAAGGTCGCGTTGTAGTTCGTGAAGCAGGCGTCTTGGGTGGTGTTACGCTCCTGACACGGAGCCACGACGGACGCGTTGACGTAGCCGATGTAGTTCAGCATCTGATTCGTGATCAGGTCGACCTCGTCCGCGTAGCCACCCGCAACGACCAAGTCCCGGACTTCGGCCCTGATGCCCTCCAGACCCGGGTAGAGCGCATCCGTGGAGCTCACGTTGTTGCAGTACAGCCCGAAATCGGTGCTGTTCTCGGCCGGGTCCCAGTTCGTGCTCTGCAGGCCGGCTATGCCCTGCGATATGGCGTTGGCGAAGTCGTCCGAGCGAGTGACGTTCGCGAGCCCGAATGCCGCCTTGAGCTGCTGCGGGTAGTCCGTGTCGTTCTTCCCGATCAGGATGTTGTCGACGACGTTGGTCAGCTTCTGGGTCGCCGCGATGCAGTCGTGCGGCGCGTATATGCGCGCGGCCTCGTAGTACTGCCAGTAGTCATAGATGGCTTCGGTGACGCCGGAGCTGGAGATGGCGCCCCAGTAGACATCCGGGTACTGCTTGCGCAGGATGGCGACGAACGCGCCTGCATACGACCCTCCGTACGCGATGTACGCGTTTTTGTGGGACGTCAGGTTCAGGTGCTCGAGCCCGGGAAAGACGACGTTCTGCGCAAAGAAGACTTGGTCCGCGAGGGCCTGCTCTGTCGTGAGAAAGCGCAGGTTCTCGGTGGACAGGTCCGGGACGGGGAAGCTGGTGCCGTAGTACCGGTGCTCGAGGATCACGCCGAGACCGTTGGTAGCCTGGCTCAGCTGCGCGACGATGCCCTTCTGGAGATAGGGGAGGCGGCCCTCGCCGCTCGTCTCGCCCGACTGGAGCACAATGACCGGGCCGCCGGGCTTGTAGTGGCTCGCGTCGAACCAGTACCGGAGGTTGAAGGTGCCGTCTGAGTGCGGCGCGTAGCTGGAGTCGTTGTGGAAGTGGTCAATGGGGACCGAGATGTTGTGCTCCGGGTACAGCGTGGAGGGATCAACATCCCTAGCACGCACTGCACTCTTGCTCTGCGTCTTCTCCAGCTACAGTGTCGTGGTCAGTAACGAGTAACTATTGGAGAGTATGACGGAAGCGCTTACCTGCTCACGGAAGTCCTTGAGCGTGAGGGACGTGCGGAATTGTTGGGCAGCTTGCCCGTCGTGTACCAGCAGGCAGAGAAGCGTGAAGGCAAGGCTTTTCACGCTGGCCGGCCGCATTTTGGATGAATCCTGACCAGAGCAAGAGGTCAGCGCGGGGAATTGGGGTGAAGCGGACTCACCGGGACGCCTGAGAGCAGAGCGGTCACTCAATCCTATATCTACCGGCACCAGCAAAACACCCGGTGCTGATTCACGGACCAACAGCCACTCGATGCTGGTCGACCGTTGATGATGACGATTGCGGATCCCATGCGGGCCATCCCACTGCATCCGGACTACTCCCTAGGCAAATTGCCACGGGCGATCTAGGCGAAAGGGGGAAGGTCGCACGGCTGGACGGGTGCTGGGAATTGCGATATGCGGGGCAGCGCAGCGGTAAACATCCGGCCCGCCCAGGGACTTATAAGCACCTTCTAAATCGCGACAGGAACAGGCACCGCCGTCAGCAGTTGTTGCAACACCAGCCAGTTCAGCAACGGTGAGGATATGACACACCTGCATCACTCAGGCTGCTTATCATAGTTGCTAGCTGTCATGGCCGGAATCACGGCATGACGAGGGACTGAAACGGTCATGACGAGGAGCTATCAACTTGGCCGATGGTTCTCAGTGCTCACTGCTCAATCTGGTTAGCGATCGGTCAACACTGATGCTACCCTATAACCCTAACCCTAACATGCGTCTAGTTGGTCGAGACTTACACGATTATCATGCCTTTGCAGACAGCTGGCTTCTTCGTCGACGACGCATCTCAGAGTTTCATTGGGTTTGGAAGTGTGGCCTCATCGCATGAACTGCCCCCGTGCGGTTTGTTGGTTGTTGGCTGTTGCCTGCTGAGAGACTTAGACCAAACACGACGAGTCCGCGGTCTGGGGGGGTTCAGCGCTTAAATCCGTGGCCCCCGCCGCTCTTCGCGTGTCCTGCCGGCTTCTCATTTAACGCGACTTCAAGTTTTAGGATTAACAGCACCACCGCAGAAAAAAACAGCTGAATCACTTCTCCTTGAAGCAATTCCTCGGCATCGGTGTAAGACTGCGAACTGATCATGGCCGACCCAGCCGCGTCCGAAACCACGCCTCTTCTGGCGCCCAATGTCGACCCAGTGCCGACAAGCGATGCTGCTCCCCCGAGTGCCGCTGACAGGACGGTTCCAGTGGTCATCGCGACTTGGCTGGAATTAACCACGGGAGTCCTGAGCATCTCCTCTGGAGTCGCGTGTGCTGTCATTCGCTCTGCATCACCCGCGGGTTTTCGCTTTCCCTGGGTTGTCACGGATATGATCCCCGGCGTTGTCTTTTTCGTGAGAGCACCCCTTGGACCGACCGTGGTGTAGAGGACTGAGCTGATGCGTGGTAGTCTGTCGTTGCCGTCTTTTTCGCCATTTACAACCTCCTCCAGCTGCGACGTTCCAACCAGACCCTGCCGGTCCTGCTCAACATCGTGGTGGACCTCTTCGTGGCCGTCCCTCTACTCACCCTCGTGGGCCAGGCGTGGGCCTCCGTCAGCTTCGACTGTTCCGCGGGCTATCGGGACAAGCTGCCTGACGACGCCCTCCGTCGTTGCATGGCATGGGGTCGATTGGTGATGCCGATGTTATGGTTCTTTGTCGTGCTCTCTGGTGTAGTCGGGTAAGTTCTCAATAACATGTTTCTCCTTGCGGTGCCTAACTCGGGCCACAGGTTTACCGCTCTCTTCCTGGCCATCGCCCGCTGCATACACCTGTTCCAGCGGAGGGGATCTTGGAGCGTGAATTGGGCCAACTGGCGGGTGCCTGCCGGCCAGCTTTCTGTCGAGTTCACCATCAAATTCCTGCGACAGGAACCGAGGCAAGACACTGCAGCTGCCCTAGACCGCCGCGAGACCGCGACAGCTTAGAATGGGTTGTATCGCGGGTTGTATCGCGAGTCAGATCACGGGTTGGATCGCAGGTTGGATCGCGGGTTGCATTCGACTCGAGGGGACTTGGGTTAGACAGACTTTATTCCACATCCAAGTACATTCGCGTATGCGGCTCGACCTCTCCACATCATGCAGGCCGTGATGTCAGAATACCTGTTCACTCGGAAACACGGCAAACCCGTGCCCGACATCCGGGTTCGATGGTGCAACGCCAGCGAGGTCCAAAAGCACGTCAGTAACATAAGTCACTAAGGTTTGCATGCAAGTCTCGCAGCTAAAGGTAACAAGCGGGGTATTGTCCGACGTCTTGAACCCGCGCATCGCCAACTCATCGACCCAGGGTATTCACATCTCTCTGCGTCTTCAACAACACCCTATACCCATCTCAAGCTCTCACCATGTCCAGTGACGCACATTCCCCCCCGAAGATCGTCTTCGGGGCCATGACCTTTGGGAAGCAAGGTCAGATGACCCAAGAACTTTGGCAAATATCCATCTCTAACTGTCTCAGGCGCCGAACAAGCTCGCGTCCACAATCTGGACGACTGCGCCAAGATCCTCGACGTCTTCCAGCACTTCGGGCACAGCGAGATCGACGTGGCGCGGACCTACGCCGGCGGCAGTTCGGAGGAGTATCTCGGTCTCCTCAAGTGGCAGGAGCGTGGCCTTGTCGTGGACACCAAGATCTCGCCGCGAGCCCCCGCCGCGTCGTCCACAGCCCCTCGGTACACGCACCAGCCCGAGGATCTGCGGAGGGCGCTCAAGGACAGTCTGGCGGCGCTCAGGGCAGACAAGGTCGACATGTGGTACCTCCACGCGCCAGACCACAACACCCCCTACGAGGACACTCTCCGGGAAGTCAATGACCTCTACAACGAGGGCTACTTCCGCCGCTTCGGCATCAGCAACTACTCGGCCTGGGAGACGGCGCAAATCTGCGAGATCTGCATCCGCAATGGCTGGAAGAAGCCGGACGCCTACCAGGGCGTGTACAACGCCCTCCACCGGGCCGTGGAGCCGGAGCTGTTTCCGTGCCTGCGGTACTACGGCGTATCCTTCTACGAATACAACCCCGTCGCGGGAGGGTTCCTCACAGACAAGTACCGGCGAGACACGGCCGAGCACGAGGCGGGCAGCCGGTTCGACCCCGCGCGGATCCAGGGCGCCAACTACAGGAACCGGTACTGGAACGACGCCTACTTCGACGCCCTGGACGTCGTCAGACCGGCGGCTGCGTCGCTGGGCATCTCCACTGCCGAGGCAGCCTTGAGGTGGGTGCGCTACCACAGTCAGCTGCGGGGCGAGCACGGTGATGCCATCATTATCGGTGCGAGCAGTGCCGACCAGCTGCAGAAGAACCTGGCCAGCTTGGAGAAGGGTCCGCTGCCGGACGAGATGGTGAGGGCTTTCGACGAGGGCTGGGCCATAGCGAAGGCCGTTACCAAGCCATATTTTCACTGAGGCGGTCCACAGTATGTAATGTACCTTAGCTGTCGTAGTTTTGTTCAATACAGACAGCTTTTATCCCCCTGCTGGTCAATGTTACTGAGCCGTCGCATCGCTGCTATGGACAAAGTCACGCGGACGAAGCTATCGTCCCTGTCATGCACGTGACTCCGTCCTTGCTGATGCTGAGCTCGGTGGCATCCTTCTCCGATCCCGCCGAAGCTGTGGTGATGGCATACCTTTCTCCGGCATATACTGGCGACAGGGCTCGGTAGGAGATGCTCCTTGGGAACTGGGTTCCGTCTGAATGATAGTCCCGCCAATAGTCCAGCATATTGATCAAATTGAGGGGTCCGTGGACCACTACGTTGGGATGGCCTTCGACTGACCTTGTCCATGTCTCGTTGTAATGTATCATGTGAGCGTTGAATGTCAAGGCGGAGAACCGAAACAGCGCCACTGGGCTCCATCTGAGGTGCCGTTCGGGGAAGGATGCTGATGCCATATGTGAGCTCACTTTCTCAGCCGAGCCGGGGTTTCGTCATTGACCGACCTGGTGTGCCGTTCTTGACATCTTGACTCATAGAAGGTTGATAGACAAGGCCTGCGTTTTGCCTCTGGTCTTGATGTACCACGGGGCCCTGTGTTTTGGCAGGCGGTGGTCTGAATATCCAAGACCTGGCGGGAGTCAGCCTCAGCACAACAACGTCCATCACGGCATGCGTGACTACCTCTGATCCACCAGACTGAGCCCCCTCTCTGTCCGGAATTCTTTGCAGACATCCACGACCACCATCTCGCCGGCGCTCCGACTCCGTTTGGCGGTAGCGCTCCGGAGAGTGGTGTGTTCTTCGACCGTGTCACCAACCCTTAGCTGGCCGCCGTTCTCCCACGTCATCTGGCCGCCGGCCCACATACGCCGCGAAAAGGGAGCAGGGGCATTATATGTCTGGTCCGTGCCGTCCGGGCCAAGCATGCTCTCGAGGTCTGCGGGTGTGAAGTACACGAGATGATAGCCCGGCGGGATCGGCGTCCCGTCGGGGGGAGGCTCGTCCCTGACCTCCAGCAGTCCCTGGTCCAGAGTCGGCCTGCCGAGTGTGAGACATAGCTTCTGTAGCTGGTTTCCGTCCAATTTCTGTCTTCTGACGACGGTGCGGTGACGGAACTTGCTCATCAGCTCCGCGGCAGCCTCAGACGTGTTGGTGGTCAGGGATTTCGTCCAGCAGCGGGCGGCAATAGACCTGACGCTGGAAGAAACTGGTATTCTGGGTCTCATGATGCAGACTTGGATAAATGTCTGTGGTCTCTGGGTAGAAAGCAGGCGGACAGATGTGGTGAAGTCGACTGAGGTTTCCCGAGGAGTACGTACTGTACCTAGTTACCAGAACCAAATAGGTTTAGCGCCATCACAGCACCTGGGCACGCAGTGGGCAGTGGGCAGGCACTACCAGGACCCAGGACCCATCCTTGGCTGCTTGGCATCCTCGGAGTTTTGTTCTCCTGCCAAGAGGGCCGCAGGAAAGCTCGAATTTGCCCATATTTTACTCGAGCTTGGCTAAGGGATGCTAAGGCATGAGAGTCTCAACTCGGGATGCCTTAACCGCCCACGTAGGTAGATTATCTTAGGTAGGTGAACTGTGAGGCGTGACTATTCCTCCTTTGATATTGGCCGGCCCCAGTTCAGTTCGCAACAAAGGGGCCTCTGAATGCGGACCACAACAAAAGGCCAACCATTCATTCTCCTGTAAAATGTCTGGATCGAGCCAAGCACTTGGCTGTCAGCTTGGCTCGCCAGCTTTCCACTTGCGCACGCCGTTCAACCCGGACTCAAACACTGGAAACAAGGGCAACGTCATGACTCGACCCGCCGCTCCTAATGACTACGTTGTTTTAGAGCTGGGTCATGTAAGGAAGGAGGCTTTTGTCACTTTCTGTGCCCCTTCGTGATCTGGCATCTCTATCGTGCAACAGGCACGTTTACTGCAGGTATGCCGCCCAGGACTCGAGAAGTTACCAGCAACGACACCAGTTTAAATGAAGTACGTGGTCACAGAGAATGACAAATGACCATCGATCCTTTGGTGAGATCGCTGCCCCGTGTCCATTCGTGAGCGTTGCACAGCCTAGACGCCCAGAAATACCAAGAGCCAAGCTTCGCGTCCAAGGGAATGAACGCGAGATGGATACTCTCCTTTAAGACCCCGTCTGTTCCGCTCGCTGCCAGTGGCAACGCACGCGTTGAATGACCCTGTTTGTCTACGCTCATTATGACTTGAACTGCCCTCGTCTTGTGCCTCCAGTCCGTCGTCACTCGTCGGAACTGGCGTATAACATCATGGCATACCGCATCATCTCTCTTGCGACGGCTCTGTTACTGGTAGCAAGCCCGCACCTGGTGGCAGGCCAATACTACAAAATCGGTACTCGAGGTAAGTGACGTTCTTCATGTCAATGTCCGATAGGTGTATCTGATACATGCTCTGCATCTAGATGAGATCCTCGAGTCGAGTCGGACACTTGCCTACGATCTGATGCTGTTGTATGAGGGCAACAAAACCGGCCAGATCCCCGGAATCCTACCCGGGCCACCAGACGATGGGAAAGGCGACTATTACTGGTGGGAAGGCGGGGCGATGATGGGCACATACATCGACTACTGGTCTCTGACCGGCGACGACAGCTATAACGCAGTGGTTACGGAGGGCATGCTCCACCAGACCGGACCCGGAAACAACTACATGCCGCCCAACCACACGGCGTCGCTCGGGAACGACGACCAGGGGTTCTGGGGCATGTCGGCCATGCTCGCCGCCGAGGTGAAGTTCCCCGACCCGCCAGAGGACAAGCCGCAGTGGCTGGCCCTCGCCCAGGCCGTCTTCAACACCCAGGCCGCTTCAGACAGGCACGATACCACGTGCGGAGGCGGGCTGCGCTGGCAGGTGCCCCCCACCAACGTGGGTTACGACTATAAAAACAGTACGTCCAGTACAGCTGGGTTTCTTTGTTGAATTGTTGAACATGACCTTCTCAAGTTACTGACCTGGCATAGCTATCGCAAACGGATGCTTCTTCAACCTCGGGGCCCGGCTGGCGAGGTACACCGCGAACGAGACGTATGCCAAATGGGCCTCGGAAACGTTTGACTGGCTTTGGAGCGTCAACTACATCGACCACGAAACCTGGCGAGTCTACGATGGCGGGCACGTCCAGCACAACTGCACCGACATCAACAAAGCTCAGTTCTCATACAACGTTGCCATCCTGCTCCAGGGCTCGGCCTTCATGTACAACTACGTAAGTCCCGCGACCCCTGACACACTGTCTTGCATCCCTGACTCGCGTGTTACAGACCAACGGCGAGGCCATCTGGCAGGACCGCGTCCAAAACCTGCTCAACAGCACGCTGCGCGACTTCTTCCCCAACAACACGGCCTACGAGGTACCCTGCGAGGGCCGCCAGGGCGCCTGCTCGACCGACATGCTCTCGTTCAAGGGCTACGTGCACCGGTGGCTGTCGACGGTCGCGCAGGTCGCGCCCTTCACGGCGGGCACCATCATCCCCGTCCTGCGGGAATCGACGCAGGCCGCCGTGAACCAGTGCACGGGCGGGACTACGGGGAGGAAGTGCGGGTTCTACTGGAGCTCGGGGCAGTATGTCGATCCGTCTGTCGACGGGACGACCGGCGCGGGGGAGCAGATGAATGTCCTGGCGGCCGTGTCGTCGCTGTTGAGGTACGACAAGTTCCCCATTACGAACCAGACGGGAGGCACGAGTAAGGGCGATTACGGCGCTGGCAGCTCGTTCAGCAGCGTGACCGAGGAGCTACGGCCGATAGGGCCGGGTGACAGGGCCGGCGCGGCGATCGTCACCTTCCTGCTTCTGGGTCTCGCGCTGGGCATGTTTGGGTGGATGAGTTGGGACATGGGTGGATGAATGGCTCTCTGGTCTGGTCAAGTAGACGATGACTTCCTTTCTGAACCTAGCTGTCTTTTACAGCGGACAAATACTGTACTACAACCTTGGTTCACGGCAAATGCCCATCGTAGCCCGCGGCGATGAGTCGCAAGTTTGCTTCCCAGACCTCATCCGGGATGTCTTGGGCGATCTGGAAGCCTCGCGCCGGGTAGTCGCGGATGCGGACAAGGTCGCCCACCATGACATGAATGACGAGATCCTTGGGGTTGTCCTCGTCCGGGTAGGACGCGAAATCCATCAGCGGAGACGTGACGGTGAACTGGGTCTGCGCATCGGGCCACTGCTTCTTGAACGTCGCAAAGGTGCGTCTGAGCATGTACGGCTTCTGGACCAGGATGAGCGAGCGCGGCTGCAGCCCCTTGTCTCGAAGCAGGTCGTAGGTAAACCGCACATTCTCGCCCGTGTTGGTGGATCTGCTCTCGACGACGATCTTGTGGCGCGGCACGCCCATCTGGCCCGCAATGTCGGCGAAGACCTCGGCTTCTGGCTTGGCGAAGCGGCCGGCGGTGAGCTTGCCGACGCCGCCCGAGAAGATGAGGTGCTGGCCGTAGCCGGACAGGAAGAGCTGCGCGCCCCGTTCTGCCACTCTGACGTCGAGGCTGCAGAGGACGAAGATGGCGTCGGCCGGCTTGAACGGCGTGCCCACCATGCGCAGGTAGTCGTACACGAGGGTGGCATCCCGGTCGATGTTTGAGAGGGTGGATGCCATCTCTCTCACACTACCTGTACACAGCCGCCGTGTTGGGTCCTTCAGTAGAGTCGTACCTTATGTGTCTAAGGTAGAAAGAAATACTGATGTCGAGTCTCTGTCGCTCTGTTTACTGCCCTGTGCGGGAAGGTGCGCCCCCGTCCCCCCCACTTCCTCCGCCGGACGGAACTCAAGTGGGCACTGCAGTTGCTGACGGAAAAGTGGGTACCGTGACAGTGACAGGCACCGGATACGGCCCGGGCCAGCACTGCCAGCCAACCACTGCCAGCCAAACCACAAGGAATATGTGCCCTGATCTGGTAGCACAAAATCACCTTCAATTGCCGGTATCTACCCCCGTACCGGACCTCTCCTCCTGGATGAACCACTACGTTAGGGACCTACTGTGGATAGGTAAAACGTATGTCATGACTTTGGAACCCTTGCTTCCCCCGCAGTGCCCGCACCTCAAACTGCCGAGGCCCACCAGTCCCCCACAATGGAACGACGCTACCTGCTACGATCAACGAAGGGGGATGTAGGGGAACGTTGGAGACTGGACGTGCTGGAGTACTGTGTACGTTCGATGATACCATAAGGGTTAGATCTGGCTTTGGCGCCATGTACAATACTATACTACCGCGGGAGTAGATAACCTCGGGCCATGAACTCCGCATTAGACCTCCCCTCTCGACCGTCGTCATGAACCTGTGATTCCTTCCTCTACAACCTCCTTGTACTGCCTTCGTGATAGACGTTCGACCGTTTACTCAGCCAGTGCTCGAGGACTCGTCCACCATGGCCATCAAGACGACCACCGTCCTGGTGGGACTGCTCTCCATCCTGCTCGCGGGTCCGACCATCTACAACTATGACCTGCCCAGGACAGTCAGGGTGATGGGCGTGTTCAGACAACCTGCAAACACAGCCGTCGCCGCCACCGCGGACTTCGTAGTCATCGCTGACACGCCTCTCTGCGAGGACTTGCACTTCCACGCCCCAAGCAACCTCCTGTTCACCGCTTGCGAAGGGGATAAAGTCTCACGCTTCTCGTGGTTTCCCCCACTCGACAACTTTGACGACCCGTCTGTCGTTCTGAAGTCGAGGGGTGCGATTCATGTCGTAGATCCAAAGGTGCCGTCATCTTCCTTCCATCCGCCACGTATATCTATGTCTTTAACTTACTCGGCACTGCAGACGTTCAAATCCCAAAGACTCGAGCTAGAGGACTTCTCCGGCCCCTTCGTAACGCACGGCATCGACGTGATTTCGGATCCTGAGCAGCCCGCTGGTGACGCCGTCTACATCTTCGCCGTCAACCACCTCCCCAATCCCGCATACTACGGCGAATCTCTCTCAGGCGTCTCCCCACCCGCAGACAGCAGCGGCACGACGAACAAGGGCCGCTCCCGCATCGAGATCTTCCACCACGAGATCGGGTCCGCGACGGCACGACACGTGCGCTCGGTCTGGGACCCCCTCATCCGGACTCCCAACGACATCGTGGCGCTGACGCCGACGTCCTTTTTCGTCACCAACGACCACGTCTACCGCGAAGGTCTGATGCGGGCCGTCGAAGACGTGCATTTCGGCGCGAAGTGGACGGATACCATCCACGTCGCCCTGGATGGCCTGAAACCCACCACGAGCAGTGAGACAGACGGCGTCACGGCCACCGTGGCGCTAGACAAGATGCACAACAACAACGGCCTCGGCCACGGACGGACGGCCGACGAGGTGCTGGTGGTCGAGTGCGTCAGCGGCGTGCTGAACCTGGGCCGCGTTGTGCGCAGCAATGAGACAAGCCCACCAACAATCCGCATCGAGGACTCCGTCAAGTTCGACTCGACGATCGACAACCCGAGCTACTTCGCCGACCCCTTTGCGGATGGCAGCCACGACGGCAGCAGCTACCTTGCCCCCGGCCTCGGACGGGCGGCAGACTTGCACAAGGCCATTCGCGACGCGTCTGGGACGGAACGCGTGCCTGTCATGGTCTGGTCGGCGGCCAAAACGGCCGGCAAATGGGAGACCAAGTTGGTGTTCGAGGATGACGGCTCGAGGATCAGGAGCTCAAGTGCTGCGGTGCAAGTAGCTATCGACCCGGCAGAGGAGGGCGGTCACAGGCGAGCCTGGCTCTTCGTGACGGGCTTCATTTCCGGGAACATGATAGCTGTCAAGGTCGATGTGTAGTGTAGCTGTAGATGGGGCATTTACTCGAGTAGCTGTTCAATCTCACCTTGAAGCCAACCACTCGTACTGAGAAAGAGATAGATGTTCAGCTCGTGGTGCCCAACCCGCCCTCGGTCTAACCCTAGCACTACACAACGACACCGCATTTCTTGCCAAACCACCCAACAGTCTGGAATGCGGCCGTGACACCCGAGAAGATGATGAGATAGCCATACCCGCTGCCGTACGCATACCCGGCGTGGCTCCGCCACACATCACTCTTCACAAGCGCACCGCTCAGGGGACCGCTTATCACAGCCCCCAGCCCCTTGCCCGCCGCGAACAGCGCGATGACCATGCCCGACTCCACGGCCGGATAGCCGCCGCGCCGCACGGGGTTCGCGCACCCCGACCACGTCGACGAAAACCCCCCCGCGAAGAACCCGTACAGAATCGCGAAGACGTACATGACGGGTTGGTACACCGCGAAGCTCCAGAACAGGAACACGGCCACCACCGTGCCCGCGGTGCACACGTTGATGGCCGTCGTGACGTGGTAGCGGTCGACCAGCCAGCCCGTGAAGGTGGCGCCGAGCACCTGGGCCCCGTTGCAGAGGGACAGGGCCAGGGTGCCCGACAGCGACGACCAGCCCTGTGCCGTGGCGAAGGAGGGGAGGTACAGCCCTGGCATGAAGTATCCCAGCCCCTGGACGACGTTGCCGGCCTGCAGCACCCAGAAGGCTGGGCTGAGGACGAAGCGCATCTCGAGTCTCTGGGGGCCCATGTCGGCGTGTTGGTCAGGGAGACGCCCCCTCATGAACACCAGGGCCGGGGTGGTCAGGACGACGCTCACCACGGCCCACGTGCGCAGGGCTGTCCTGAACCCCCAGCGGCTGAGCACCCAGTCCATGGCCAGGGGGATGGCGACGCCCGACGCGGCTCCGCCGGCCCATACCGTGCCGTACGCGAGGCCGCGGCGCTGGATGAACCACTCGTCGAGGTAGAGGAAGGCAGGGAAGTAGTGGATCGAGCCGCCGACGGCGTACAGCACGCCCTGGGTGGCCAGGAGCTGGGGCACGGTTCGAGCGAAGGAGGCGCCAAGGAGACCCGCGAGCAGGATGATGTAGCCCACCACGCTGCTGGCTTTGCGGTAGTGCGGGAATTTACGAAGCACGCCGTATACGACGGGTGCGGAGAAGTACATGATGCCCTATTGCTTGTCAATCGCGGTGCTGCTCGATAGGGCAGCGTTGACGTACCGTGGCGGTAGTGCCGATGGCGGCGACGCTTGACAAGTCGTCGTCGGAAAAGTCATGGGTCGTGTAGTACTGGTTGAAGACACCGAATGCCAGAGGAAAGCCTACAACGCCACAGCGTCAGTAGTGAAAGTGACAGACAATGGATGTCAGGTGCTCATATGTACCCCAGACTGTCGCCTCGAGGACGAAACACGAAGCTAGGACCAGCCACGCATCTCTTCCTCCGTCTGCCCTCGGCAACGCGAACCTAGGGTGCCGCGCATCGTCTAGGGACCGTGAGAGGTCGTCCGTAGTGGCAGTGGCAGAGCTCGGTTGCAGTTCGACGTCATGCTGGGTCATAGCTTCAGCTTGACTTTTCGAATATTTTTGGTTTGTTTTGTCTGCGTTCTGGTTCTGTTCATGTCTCCGAGGGTGCTGTTATGTATTCCATTATGGGCGTTATGGGTGGGGAAGCTGTCAAGCTACGCCCTTCGTGCGCTCCATGCCGGAAAGGCTCAAGCTACCGCCGTCTGAATACACGCATGCAAGGCGGTGAGGATGATGTCGTTGAGAAAGCCAAGGACAAATACACTACTCTCTGGGTTGGTTAGACGGATAAAACACGAGACGAAGTCAATCCCGACATGACTGCGATACATATGCTGCGCAGGTATGCTGCGCAGGTATGCTGCGCAGGTATTAGCGGTTTGCCATGTGGCAGCACCTGAGTTACATCCCGTGCTCCAAAGATCAGATTATCAACAGCTCTAGGGAAGATGCAGGAACGTCGTGACGAGGTGGTAACAAGGCTCATGCACGCTCTTTGTGCCTCGTCTCAGCCCTGGGTAAGAAGGGACCTGGAAGACAACAACAAGAGTCCAAGACTTTTGAGGACGTGGCTTGGCGACGGGGCCGGCCGTGGAAGCTCGTCGCAGGCGCCAGCCTGCATTCCTCTCGGCATATTCCAAATGGATGATGGTTGGCGGAGCGTACCGGCGACCCTGCGGCTGCGCGTGCCAAGTTGCTTCGGATGAGGGCGAGTTCAGCATGGAGTCCCGAGCTCCTTGATCCGCTTCAATCTCTCGCTCAGAGGCGCCGCCCACGATGCGTTGTCGGTCGAACCCGGACTCGAAGGATTGGGCATCGTCTGGTCGACTCGTGAACCCCACGGATGCCAAGACACGGATTGCCAAGACACTGACTGACCCGCGAATTCCTATCTGTGGCGAACCCTGCAGCTGACAAGTGCAGAAGCTTCGATTCCCGCGCGTATTCACAGAAGAGTCAAGACCCCCGAGGCATGGTGGATGGGTGGTTTGAGCTGATGGAGGTAGCGTCTTGGCGAGATAACCAATTTCTGGCCTCTGACTGGCTCGAGGAGAATTCTGCCGTTTTGATACCAAATAGCCCCTCATTTCCTGTAATCCAGCTCCCTCTTGCGGCATGGTTTTACTCAATTCCATGTGGAACTGGAATACCGAGATGCTGGATCGGATCAAGCTGTACTCTAGCTGTACCTTCCTCCAGCTTTGCTGTGGTGAAGACTGGTGACCGAGGTGCTCTCCCTTCGCGTTCCTGTGGTGAAAAGTTGGTAACTCCAGAGTCCGAGAGAACCTCGCCCGCAGCCGGCCACCTCTTGCGATTGCCATCTCTACTGCATAGTAAACTATCTCTTCAAGGCTCGAGCTGTGCCCGATCCATAAGGCGTCCGGATCTAGGCCAGAAATTTCTTGCAGCGATGCCAAGCACGGAGCTACGCTACGCTACAGGAGTGGGTGGACGCTCAAGGTATACCTAGGTAGTACTGCTAGCTCTATTGTCCTGGACCAATAGCCACCGCAATGTCTTCACGCGACAATAAGTCTCATCAGTCCTAGATAAGAAGGCTGCCTTCCTCCCTCCCGTAGCTGTGTCAACCCTCGAGCATGATCTAGGAAGGGACATTGCATGTTCACGTCTCTCGCTGTGTCGACGACGTCAGTTTGCTAAGACCATCCTCGAATCATCTCAGTCGACCATGGGTGCAGGATTGAAGATGGGTTGGATACACCGCGCCAACCAGGCCGTGGCAACCAGTGTTGTCGGCCGCTGGTTCAGACTCGATGGCTCCGGACATGTAAGTGCTCCCTCTGGACCTCGGCGATGACGACCTACCCTGACACTCGCTTCCAAAAACACAGAGAAAAGAACGAAAGGGATCGTTCTTCTTCACTGAGCTTCGCGCTGGGCTCGCGACATTCTTCGCCATGGCCTATATCATCGCCGTCAACGCGAGCATCGTGGCAGATACCGGAGGCACTTGTGTCTGCGACGGCGGCGCCGACGACCCCATCTGCGCCACCAACGAGGCGTATGCTCTCTGCCAGGCCGAAGTCAAGCGAGATCTCATCACGGCTACTGCTGCCATATCGGCTCTCGCGTCCTTCTGCATGGGCCTCTTCGCTAACATGTGAGTGTGCGCCAGCCTGCTTGCATCTCGATGACTTGACTCTTCTCTCTCTCTTGCCACTCTTACTCACACGCGGGAAAACAGCCCTGTCGGACTGGCCCCGGGAATGGGGCTCAATGCCTACTTTGCCTACACTGTAGTTGGCTTCCACGGCACCGGCACCGTGCCCTACCAAGTCGCCGTCACCGCCATCTTTGTCGAAGGCTTCATCTTTTTCGGCCTAGCACTCTTTGGAATGCGCCAGTGGCTTGCCCGCATGATCCCTCGCTCCATCAAGCTGGCCACCAGCGTCGGCATCGGCCTCTTCCTCACGCTCATCGGCCTCACGTACTCCGAGGGTATCGGTCTCATCGTCGGCGCCACCGCCACGCCAGTCGAGCTGGCGGGTTGTCGCCCATCCAACCGCGACCCGGACACCGGCCTCTGCCCCGACGGCGACAAGATGCGCAACCCCACGCTGTGGATCGGCCTCATGTGCGGCGGCATCTTCACGGCCATCCTGATGACCTACCGCGTCAAGGGCGCCATCATCGCCGGAATCCTCCTCGTCTCCATCATCTCGTGGCCGCGCCCGACCCCCGTCACGTACTTCCCCTACACGCCCGTCGGCGACGACGCCTTCAACTTCTTCAAGAAGGTCGTCGACTTCCACCACATCGGCAGGGTCCTCAACGTGCAGCAGTGGGATATCAGCGGGTACGGCGGCCAGTTCGGCCTCGCGCTCATCACCTTCCTCTACGTCGACATCCTCGACTGTACGGGCACGCTGTACGCCATGGCGCGCTACGCCGACCTCATCGACCCCGTCACGCAGGACTTCGAGGGCTCCTCCGTGGCCTACATGGTCGACTCGATCAGCATCTCCATCGGCGCCATCCTGGGCACCCCGCCCGTGACCGCCTTCGTCGAGTCGGGCGCGGGTATCGCCGAGGGCGGCAAGACGGGCCTAACCGCGATGACGACGGGGCTGTGCTTCTTCATCTCCATCTTCTTCGCGCCCATCTTCGCCTCGATCCCGCCCTGGGCCACCGGCTGCGTCCTCGTGCTTGTGGGTGCCATGATGGTCAAGGCCGTGACCGAGATCAACTGGAAGTACCCCGGCGACGCGATCCCGGCTTTTGTCACGATCGCCATCATGCCCTTCAGCTACTCCATCGCCGACGGCCTGATCGGCGGCATCTTCAGCTACATCATCATCAACATGACCGTGTGGATCATCGAGAAGGCGTCCGGCGGCCGCATCGTGCCGCCGGGTAAGGCCGACAAGGACCCGTGGACCTGGCGCATCCCCGGCGGCGTCCTGCCGCCGTGGATGACGCGGGCGGCGCGCGGTAAGAGGGACTTCTGGCGCGAGGACGGCCACGAGTCCATCGTGGGGACGACCTCGGCGCCGGAGCCGGTCAACGAGCAGTTTGAGACCAAGACGTCCGGGTCGGAGCGGCCGGTGTCGAGCGGTGAGGGTGCGGGCGAGAAAGCCGCGGCGGTGCCTGCCAAGGAGGCTTGAGATATGTGTGAATTTGTTTGTCGTGATAGTTGAGCGGTGATAATTACCGTCACACATGTGACACGTGATATGTCGAGATCTAAATATGTACCTGTTATACAGTCAATGCAAATACTACTCAAGTGGCCGAAGTGATGCTCAGACGGACAAGGATCGTCGCAAAAAAAGAGACTGTTTACAACCCGGTCCGAACCGGGCCGGTTCCTGACAATGCACAACACCAGCGGAAGAAAGGGCCGCTGCCCCACCCTATCGGGGATGATGATCTCAACCTTCTAGACGTCGCACCTTATCGACTACCGGTCCATTGTCTAACCGACTCTGACGTTCTGAGAAGCTCGTATTTAAGGTAGTATGTCAATCCATTCGGCGCTATCTAGTCCATCTCCTCGGTCCTCCTTTTCCCCTCTTCCGGGTGTTGATATAAGGTATTGAATATTGTGCTGGATAAGCTTGGTACCTCCAAGCATCACTTCTTCAGTTTCACCACAGGGATAACCCTCTGGTCCAGCATGCTGCCCAAAACCCTCTTCATCTCGTGCCTCTGCGGCAAAGCGCGCCAGGAGGTCACCGTCTTCGGCGGCCACGATCCGCAGCAACTCCGCGCAAGCTGGCACGCCAGCCGTAAGCTCTGCCACTGCCATGCCTGCCGTCACATGAGCGGTGTCCTGTGCACTTCATACCTCCCCATCGTCGAGCCTTCCCAGAGCTCTGTAGCTGGTCTGGCATCATATTCCTCGGCAGCACGCTCAGTCTCGTACTTCTGCCCGACATGCGGCTGCCACGTATTCGCCTGCACCAGGGAAACTCCCTCCTCACCTGGCGATGAAGACACAGCGCAGTGGGCCGTCGCGACAGGCACAATCATAGGCTGCCCAACCGAGCCCAGATCACCCTCAGGCGAAGCCATCTCAGAACTTGAATGGGACTGGATCCACGACGGAGTCTCCTCCACCAAGGACGGCGGTCTCTCCATCTGGATCAACCCCCCACCTCAAGCCCCGTCAGACACCCGTCCACCTCCCGCCATCAAACCAGAGTCCACCGTCCTCCCAGCCTCCTGCCACTGCGGCACAGTGCGCTACCATATCACCCGCCCAGATCACACCAGCACGCTCCCGCACTCCCCCTTCCCCGACCTGACCGTGCCCTTCTGCGACACAGACCCCAGCATCGTCAAGAACCCCTCGGACGTCAAGTGGTGGCTGCGCCCCGGTTACAGTCAGGACGACAAGACCAAGAAGGCCAGGTACCTCGCCGGCACCTGCGCCTGCCGCTCCTGCCGCCTGGCCTCCGGCTTCGAGATCCAGACATGGGCGTTCGTCCCGCGGTCCAACATCTTCATCTACTCTACCCCTCCCCACAACCACACCAATGGTGATCAAACCCCCCAACAACTAGACTTCGAAGACATCTCCCCGAAGATACTCAGAAGCTACCAGTCCTCCCCCGGCGTCTTCCGCGAATTCTGCCCCCGCTGCGGCGCCTCCGTCTTCTGGCACAACGCGGGGCGGCCCGAGCTGATCGACGTCAGCGCCGGTCTGCTCGACGCGGCGGACGGGGGGGCGCGCGCTGAAGGGTGGCTGGACTGGTGGACTGGGCGGGTGAGTTTTGCTGAGGAGGCTGGTCATATGGATCTTCTGGGTCAGCAGACGACCGCGTCTGCAAGGGCGAAAAGTTTGATATCGAGCCTTGAGCGGGGGATGGGGTTGTGTCACCGGGGTTGATACCAGGCTCGGCTTGTATGGACATGTTCGGTACATGCACATGCACCACGCCTTAGGGTTAGGGTTAACCACGCCTGCAAGATAATGGCCATAGGGAAAGTCTGGAATAAAATGCAATGCCATGTCCAAAACTAAACTGTTCAGCATGGGCAGTATCCACCAGCTGCTGCCGGGTGTCTTTTACACAACAATGGCATATGTACACGGCAGTCTCATGTCCTGCCCCTTGGTAGTCTATGCACGCGCCGGCGCAACAGCCCCTCTCTCACATTACACTGATAGAGAACCGATCCCATCTCGCGGTAGCGATACGTCTTTTGATGCCAATGCTGTTGTTATGGTTAGCGTGACGTGACAGAGCACAGAAGATCAGCCGCCCTTACATTTGTACAAGATCCCCGCGGGTAGTCACATCGAAAGGTGTCATCAGGCCATGAGAGACGTCCCAATTTCGACCGTAAGAGGATAGCGATAGCTGGTCCGGTAATCGAGGCCGTCGGTTGATATCTGTATCTTATAGCTTGCTGTCGAGGCAGGCGAGAGCTCGTGAGCAGGATCACAGGATCGATGTTTCAGTATCTTCATTCGGCGCGACCCGGTCGGCCGCCGATGACAAGGGGCTGTTTGGAGCCGTGGTCTCGTCGTCGGGCAGTGCCGGTATCATGGGTCCGCCCGCGTGGCCGTCCCGTTCGAGCATGAGAGCGAGTCGCGCTGCCCGTCCTTCTTTCTTCCGGGGGATAGGCGCTGTGCTGCCATTAGTACTGCGACCCCAGAAGCGCCGTTCTACCAGAGAGAACCGTTAAATAAAAATGAGCGGGACACGAGATCAAAGAGAACACGAGTTATCAGGTATCGACTTTGTCTTTGCACAGTATTTGAGATCAAAAAGCTTGGACCGGACTTACCTCTCCCATTCTCCTGAACGTAGAATTGTCTCAGAAGCGTCACTGCCTCATCTCGGCCCCACCCGCCTTCGGCTTCGTAGCCCGGCTCGACGTTGCCACCATGCCCTCCGAGATATCCTTGCTCGGGAGGAGGGCCGCGCTTGGGAATGTGGAAGTTTGTGTTTTTGTTGCCATTGACAGAGGAATCGCCGTCAACCTGTCCGTTACAAGACATGGCTCGCGGCTCCAGAGCCGGTCGGGGGAGATCGTTGCTGGCTGACAGCCGTGGCGAGGGCGGAGCAGAAGCCATGGGGACGGTCTCCCCAGCATTCATGTGAATGCGGAAGACGCCCCCAGTGCCGCCGAACTTGTCGTTGACGGCCCCGAAGAAGACCTTCCTGATCCTAAGTTGTCGAAGAAGGGACGCGCACATAACACAGGGTTCGACCGTGACGTAAAGGACGCATTCGCCGATGACCGCAGGGTCGACGCGAGGCGACGGGTGAAGCTTCTGTCCGTAGGGGTAGAGGTGGCCGTCCTTGGGGTCGACGTCGCCCCATTTCTCTTCCGGCGGGGAGTCTGGCGTGGCGTCGTTGGTCTCGCTCGCGCGCGCACGTCTCTTAGCTCGTTTGCGCCGCCTAGCTTCCGAAGCTGGCGCGTGCGGAGCAGGTTTGCATGGTTGGGCGGAATACGAGAGGAGTGCGCTGATCGCCATGAGTTCAGCGTGTCGTGTTCCGTTCCTGGTGATGTTGGTTGCGTTCATGCCTTTCGCAATGACTTTTCCGTTGTGGACAAGCACGCAGCCAACCGGTGTCTCATTGGTTACCAAAGCCAGACGCGCCTGGATTTCCGATGTTAGCACAACATCCGAGTGTAAGAAGAAGCAAACAAGCAAGCATTCGATAGAGAAAGCCAGCAGTCTCAATAGGGTAAACAGAGACAGAGGGGAGGCAGAAGATGTTCACGAGGTACAGTTTGCACTCACCATATCCAGAGCTTCTCGCATGAAGCCACAGTGAATCGCTCTCTCGCCGGTCAAAGGCTCAGAAACAGAAATCGGAAGCGGCGGGCACGGGATATTGGTCGGTAGCGAGCGCAGAGACGGCGAAGACGGGGACGGAGAAGTGGTCGTATCGCCCGCATCGCCATTGATGTTATCGAGATCGATGTGGGAGAGACGCGCGGAGAGTCTCTCGACTGGGTCAGTCTTGCGAGGCTCTTGAGGCTGGGGCGGTGGCAGCGAGCCAGCTTCTTTCCGAGACGGTGCCGTATTCTCTTTGCTGTCTTTTTCCGGCGATGGCCTTCTGGGTGGGATCAGAGGCAGGGCCGGGAGCACCTTTGGAGGCTGCAGCCTGTTTGGCGTCGTGGTTGTCGATGCCATAGCGGGCAGATTAGAGCGATCGGGTTGCGCAGAGGCGGAAGTAGTATTGTTATGCGAGGGCAATGAGCTCGATCGTCCGATGTGGAATACGGACTGCAAAGCTCGACGAAGGGCGTTGAGGAGGAACAGCAGAAGCGAGTGGAAAAAGGTGAGGATTTTGTTGGCCGTTGTTGAGGTCGGGGCCTCCGGTGAATGAAAGGTAGCGGTAGCCATCTTGAGAAACTGGAAGCGAACAGCGACCAAGATAGGGCAACCTAAATAGGGACCAACGCTCTTCACCGTCGCTCTTCACCGTCACCACCTCTTCACCCAGAGAAACAGAAACGGTACAAGTACAATGGACCTCAATGTCCGACGTCTCAAGTCAAAGCCAAGAGACAGCAACCAGCATCCAGATGGAACTCAAGCGCAACCTTCAACCTTCAACCTCACTGCTGTCACTGCCGTCACTGCCTTCCACGCTGCCTGAAACTTGGAGGGGATGAACCTGAAATGGGAAGATCGAACAAGATCAAAGAAGGAAGGAACGAACTATCTGGCCACCAACCTCCAACCCCCACCCATGCACTCGGGCAGGCAGGGTCAACGATATATACCCGTAGGGTACCTTGTCGCCGCCACAGACACACCGACGCGGCTCGAGAAAGACTTCTGATCTTGCCAGTCGCAGAGGACAACAGCAACCAACTCAACTGCAGCGAATATGTGACGGGTTCCCGCGGCCCTGGGTGATGTGACTGGGGTCCAACGCCGTTCCTTCTCCCACAGACTCGCCCTCACTCCCCTCGAACAAACGACCTGCTCTGGTCAACCACTCCCGTCCAGATCTCCCTCTATGAAATGGAACTCCTCGCGTTTGGTCAAGGTACCTGTCCCCTACTTTGTTCTCCTCTACCAATGGCAGACAGGCTCGATTGTGCCGGGAATTCAAGGAGTCTATCTGCCTGACTTGGATGGGCAAAGTAAGGTAGTTATGCCTGAGGTATTGACGCTGATAAGAGACCTCAAACGGGGTACTGCAATGCTTCACTCACTCGCATGCACTGGTGCCTGCAGCGGTAGAGAAAATAAGAGAAAAATTACGGCGGTGGACGGCAGTTGCAAACGAGTGATGTGCACCATGTCATATCTGTACTTCCATCAAAGAAAGTTGTGAACCCAAAAAAGGTACTAACTATTTTTGCAGGGGCGGTAAAAATTCCAAGAACTCTCATTGGTCTAAAATGACTGGACCCCCCAATTTGCATTATTTTATGCACGTACCACAGTAAATAGGTCAGATAGGTAGCACGGATATCAGATATCAATTCACAGGATATGCACGAATCCGTAACAAGTTAGGACAGCAAGCTTCGTCACTTGGAAGGGATCCATTAAACATTGGCCGAGAACATCTTCATTGACGGTACTATATACAACAAGATTTCTAGTTGCGTACTGGTTTTCACCACGGCCAGATAGCTCATCCTCTAACGGACCGTCACAACGCCATCCCTCTCGCCCTCCAAGACGGCGCGAGGCCCAGCAACAAATAGTATACAGCATCCGGAGGACGATCAAATGCCTCAGACTCCTTGTCGGGGATCACGGTTTAGGACCTGCATGAACACCGAGGCACTGCTTGCATTTGGAAGAAACTCCCAAGGGAATGTCGTAGCTTCAAGAAACTTCAGCACGCGCATGTCTCAATGCCTGAAACAGGACATCCTTTGGCGGACACCGTCGGAGTTCCGCTGCCGGTTTCGCAGCTGCAGAACGGAAACCGTCCGGACCGCGTTCCTGCGAGAGACGGCCACAGGAGGAAACGGAGAAAGACCCGAGGGCAATCAGCAGCTCCAGCTGCCAGCTTAGGCTTGCCCAACGCACCAAGAGCGTCAACAGGCAAGTCACTAGGCACACGTTCAAAAGAACGTCTAGCGTGGTTGTCCATGGCTGGTCGCCCTCTGTGAGGGAGTTTGAGATGTTCTGCCGTGTTGGCGGAGGTAGTACGAGACTTGCCGCCTTTGATGGCGAGGTCGACAGCACAGATTGGGCATGAGGTGCTCCGCATGTGCCTGCGTCGACAATTGTTCCTCCAGAGTTTGGTTCAAGCACAAACGCGCTCCGAGTGAAGACTCCGCGACGCAGAGCCAGAGACGATGCCTGCTGCTCGAGAGCAGGAGCAAAGGCCCTCTGGTGGACGACGTCAGACACGGTGAAAGCGGGCGAATAACCTGATGTGCGTGCATGGCGCGTTGCGTTTGGTGCTACGTCTGTCAAGAGTGTTCCAGCGCAAACGCTGTTGATATGCGAGGCATGAGGCAGAGGAGCAGGAATATCACCAGAGCAGCTATTGGATAGCCGCCCAGTGATCAACGCCGAGGCGTCGTCCAGCTGCACCGATGGTCCCGACGCTGTGGTATATCTTGTTATACCAGCGACTGCGGTGGTCTCAACACCCGCATCGGGGGATTGCACAGAAACGCGTTCACCGGCTGAAGGGCGAGAAGGTCCGCTACTATCGACATACAGCGCATGTGAGGGCTGTGGTCGAGCTTGGCCGCCGACAGCGGCATTCTTGCCTGTGTCGGCGGTCGTTGGGATAAACCCATGCAGGTCGTTCACAGAATAGCCTGTATTCCGTGCATGGCCGTAAAGATTGACATTCGCCCCATCGGAGACATTTGCTTCTAGGGAGTCAACGTGCTCGTGGCCTTGGCCGTCACACGAGGACATGTGGCCGCCAATGCTGCATGGTTCAGGAGTTGTGTGCTGCAATGCAGACTCCAGCAGATTATCTTGTTGGCCCTGGCGACGCGGCTTCCTCACATACTGCGGCTCCTCATCCAGCAGATCAGAGGATGGCGAGGGCGAGTACAGGCTGAAGTCCTGGTAATTGGTGCCATAGCTGTCTCCTGGGTTCAGATACGGTAGCGCTGGCTCCTGGCTTGCTGGGTCTGGAAGGACGCCGTAACTATCGGAGAGACCTGGAGTGGTCGGGAGCATGAGGGATTGATATGGAGAAACAGAGGACGACCCATGGCTGGAGGTGACATATCCTGCAGGATCCAGGAAGAAGTCATGTCCTCCGGGGTAATTAACTCCTTGGTCGTCGAAGTGGACGAACTGTTGCCAGAAGTCATCCGGGTTCTCATTGAGGCCCTCAAATGCACCCGCAGGAGTAAGAGCCGTCTCGAATAACGGGGTGGAGTCAAGTGAGCTGGATGTTTCGAAGCTGAAGTCTTGTGGTGCTGGGGACTCATGCGTCGCTATCCGCGTCTTCTTGGTCTGTTTGGCGTCCGATCGAGAGGGTTGCGCCTGTGAAGAGGTCCTCTTCTTATGGCTGGGGTCACACCGGATCTTCTTCTTCCGGCATGCCTCGCAAGCCTTGATGATGCGCATGAGATGAGCGTGGTCTCGCTGCTCCTTGGACTTGCAACCGCGCGACGCCGAGTTGGTGATATCGCGGCCATCCTTGGTCAGGATCCGCATGCCCGGGTGGTTGGAGAAGTCCAGCTGCTGTTGCCGGGAGCTTGTCGACGTAACTCTTTGACTTGGGCCTGAACGCGACTTTGTCCGAGAATCCGACGCAGTTGATGCTGGAGTGGAAGCAGAGAGTGAGGGGGTCCACGGGCTCATGTTGGAGACAACAGGCGACACATTGAAGCTCGAGCCATAACCCGAATCTTGCATGGCTGAAGAGCTGGCGGGGGAGTCTGTGGCAGTGGCAGCGAAGGAGCCGCTGTAAACAGGGTAGAATTTGAATGTCTCGCCTGTTTGCCGCGAGAACTCGTAGAAGTCCATCGAGATATGAGCACGCTTGTCCTGGATGGAGGCCGGCCCCGGGAGGAAGGTGTGGATCATCTCCTCGAGCTCATATGTTCCGAGGGCTGGCAGCCATTGCAAGGTGCTGCCAAGGGCTGGCTGGAAGACAGAGAAGCCCTGGAAGGCGCCCGCTGAGTTGTTTCGTGACATGCCCGCCATTGAAGAAATGTGATTCAGGTGATACAGGTATGAGGTGATATGGGAAAACGTCGTGGTGGCACAGCAGGAACCGCAAAACGCGGGTATATAGTATAGAGATGCGATTGAACAATGTTTATGAAAATCAGTCAGTGAATTGACAGTATTGGCTGTGATTGGTAGTGATGTATGTCAAGGGAGTACAGGTATGCCCGTCTGACAGGTCGTCTTCTTCCCCAGTAACGAAGGGAAGGGTTGAAAGACAACTTGACGGAGCAACTCTTCTCGGGAGGAGGGTCGACGCTTGCTGGGACTTCCTCTTTTCGCAGTTATCCTGGATACGTAGTGATAGTGAGAGAAAAGGAAGAAAGGAAGAGGAAAAGCAGAATGCTCCCGGTCGGAGTCATGGACCGATATTTGATTCCTTCAATTCGAAGTATTTTGGCTCGAGGGGGGAGGCAGTGGAGGGTGGTGCAACCACTTGTCGACCGTGCCGTTCGGCGAGCTGTTTTGGGCCTAGCGCGGGGCGCAGGATGCGGAGTAGCAGATACCTGGGTTTTGCTACGATCTAAGCGGCAATAGATCGTACTGCGCTACTTTCGACGACCAACCGAGGAGCGGCTGCAGGGTTGCAGTCCACGGCGAGCGCTTGCTCCACCCAGATTCACGTCAGCCTCCACGTCCTGGGCTCCTTCCCTGCCTGCCACCCCGGAGCACCGACCAGTGGCACAATTGGACCTCTGAAACTCTCATGCAAGAGGAATTATCAGAGCTGCGGGCCATTCGTCGGTTGGAGAATGGAGACAACCTTCTGGAGAGATGACTCAACCTTCATTTCTCCCAAGTTTCTTTGTACCACATAGACAGAGAGACTAGTTCTTAGCTCGTGAGTCAGTGCTAGCTGGCCCGATTGGCGGCAGGGGTCGGGTCTGGATAATTCTGAAGATCGATTGGCTTTTTCCCTCAGTTTTTGCACTGGCACAATCGAGCAGCGGCAAGGAGGGACCATCGTCATTTACGATGAAATATTAAGAGACAAGCTTTCTATGCTATGCTACTAGTACAAGGTAAAAGCGCTATTTTTCAGATTCAGCGGCAGGGCTCCCGCCCAAGGTTGACTTCCAGGTTCCTACCTCGACCATACTGTGTACGCAGGTACTCAGCCCTGGGCGGCCCTCTCCATCCCGCCTTGGTAAAGGCCGTCCGCGCCGGCCTGTCACAGAACAGATGCTTCGTATCCCGCACCCGAACACACAGTAGACTTACGCGCTGTTGAACAATAAGTCATTCGCTGTGCAATTTCGACCAAAACCCAGGACCTGTTTGATGTCGCCTCGCTGAAAATAGTCCCTCGGCGAATCCTAAAAACACTCCTCCCCATTGCCCCGACCGTCGTCGAATGCGTCACAAATCCCAGAATCCGGTGGGCGGGAGTTAATGTTACAAAGACAGTAAAAGTTATAAGGACTGTGACCACCAGGATTGACAATATTGTCACAGTATACGAGGGAAATCCGACCAAGGTGTTGAAATCCTCTATACACGCTGCCACTGGCTGTCGACGAGCAGACAACTTCGAACCGCGTATACCTGGATATGAAGTCAGGGCAAGGGCGAGAGCCAATGGGGGAATACGACCTGACGCAACCAGTCTATCGATTTCGTCGCCAGAGATCGTTGTTGAAACGAGCCACCAGTCCCGGATCCCAGGTTGTAGTTGCCAGTCTTGCCTCCAGACAGGCCCGGATAGGTGTGTCCAGGGTTGTTACCAAACGGCGAGCTGGGAGGAGCAGCCCCGAATGCGCCAGATGGGCCTGACGCTCGAACAGAAGTGGCAGTCCGCGAGCCCATCCCATTTGGCAGAGCCACATACCCGTAGAACCGTTGTTCCCAGCCGAATTCCACCTGTTGGCAATGTGGACATTGTTCCACACGGATGTTGAGGAATTGGCAGCATCTGCATTTCCACATGAACGGCGAGGGCTGTTCTTCGAATGCCCCGTGTTCTTTTCGATAATGTTCTCTCAGCTGGTCCAAGCCGTCGCAGACCAGGAGGCAAGGATCTCCCTTCCCGTTCCCGTTGAACGAGGAGAGAGACTCAGGACCGTCGCTGCTGTTTCCCCATTGGCACACCCACACGTCGAGAAACTCGGGTAATAGCCGGCCGATAAGACAATATTGCTCGTGCATGGGAACATTCGCGAAGGAGGCCGGGGCTGCGGTAGAGCTGAACATGGGCGACGGGTCTCTCGCCGCGGCAGAGCTGAGCATGAGCGATGGGTCTCTCGCCGGTGGGGGAACCGAGGACGGCTGAAGCGTGGAAGGGGAGAGCCCGAAGTGACTGACGGACGACGCGGGATTGGGCGCAGGCGGTTGCAGCTGCGAGAGGATATCTTGGTCTTCCACTTCATATGTCAACGGCCTCAGGACCTGGAGGGGGACATTCGCTGGATTCGCAGACACTCCGCGCAAGTCGCTATCTCTCTGCATGCTTCCTGCTGGAAAGGCTGAAGGCTGGGGATGACTAGGTGGTGGCTGATACCCGCTTCGTTGCACTGCCGCATTATTTGTTATTAGGGGCCTATGGTAGAGAACACTCGCTTGATTCGCGGAGACTCCGCGCCGGTCGATATCTCTCTGCGTCCTTCCTGGTGGAAAGAATGAAGGCTGGGGATCACCAGGTAATTGCTGAGGCCCGCTGGGTCGGACTGCCAAATCATCTGTCCACGGGGGGGCCTGGAAGGAAGCATTCGCTGGTTGCGGGGAGAACCCACGCAAGTCGGTAGCTCTCTGCGTGCCTCCTGGTGGCGAGAATGAAGGTTGGGAATGACCAGCTAATGGCTGAGGCCCGCTGGGTTGGACTGCGTCGGGGTTTCCTAACAGCATCCTAACTCTGTCGTCATGGGCTTTCTTGAGTAGCGACAGGTCGTGGTGCTCACACTGTTCGTCGTATAAGCGACACGGACTTTTGGAAAATCAGCATATGGTATGGGCAGGGCGCTCACCTGGATCCTGCGATGGCGGCATTCGGCACAGGCGCCAAGCTTCCTAACCAACGCAGTTTTGGCCTTTCTAACAGGATCAAGACCGCCCGTACGTTTTCCTCGACTTCTTCTTCCCTGGCCTTCCGGGCTCGAGGCGTCGTTTGACGTTGATCTAGACAAGGTCGTCGGCCGCGGCATGGTCATATGGGTAAGAACATCTGGACCATTCGAAGTCATGACCTCCTCCCGCTCCCGGCCTTCCGCTATTCTGAGGTTATCATAGAGGACCTGAAGCTCCGGAGTTGGGATAACAAGGTCGGCCATCCTCCTTGACCGGAAGTGAGCGCCAGAACGCTTTCCAGTGTTTGATGACATCGTGATCGACTACTCGAGGGAATGATGATTGTGCGTGATAGACAGGCTTTCCCAACGATGGTGGGTGATGGTGCTTGATGAGCAGGTTTCCTAACGAGGGTGGGTGGTCGTGCTTGATGAATAGGCTTCCCCAACGAGTGTGGGGATACTACCTAGTAGTGACCACGCAGTCTCGTAGGCGGCGGCCAGACTGTAGGAGCTTGACAGCTGCTGGGGATAGGAGCTTGACAAACGAGGCAGAGCGCCCACGGAAATCCCCAGGGGCAGGACGTCGGACTAAGCTCGAGGCTGGACTTGATACGGGTACGATCGACAGCGGCGAAAGTGTTTTTTCTATAATCTTCGGTGAGGGAATGATGATATGATATGTTAAGATGAAATCCAGAAAAATAAAATGTCGACAAGGAAACGGGGCCGAGGTGGGAAGTCACTATCTAAGTAGGTAAGGCAACCTCACGGGCGGCGGCAGGCTTTTCCTAGAGCACAGCCGACCTCACTCTTGACCAACACCTAGGTGCTCTTCGCCAACGCTACCATACCTGACCAAAAAGGCGACCTCTGTCTGATTAATGTAGACCGACATTTGGACAACATGACACTCGAAACGCAAGTCCCTCCTGTGTCGTCGTCGTGATCCCCGAGACTATACAAACATAACTTTTGTTTTTTGTTTTTTTTGGGACGGCAAATGTCCGTAACCCGGAGACCATGCAAGAAAAAAAATAAAAATAAAGATAAAGAGACGAAAGGACCGACGCGACTCCATAATCTAGCCAGACGCTTTACCCCAGAAGTTGCGCAATAGGAACAAACATGGCCCCGGGGGAGGGGAGCACGAGGATGATGTTCGGTTGCCTCGTTGCGGGTGTGGGACAAGGGAAAAGAAGAGGGTGTAGGTGGTATCGTGACTACCGCTTCCGGCATGAAGACAGTTTCAACCGTTCTTACTAGATTCGCAAGGTTCCTACCGGGCGCGCAGTAGAAGGACCGAAAGCAAACATGTCCGTTGTCGACTTGAAATTATTGCTGCTTATGCTCTACTTGCGTCTATCAGCAATGGTCAAGATGCATGAGGACGGAACCAAAGGAGTAAATAGCCCCACTAATGACCTTAAAGTCGGACCGGTCATGACGTCTCAGCTGGGCCGCGCACCACTTGAGACGGCCGACCTGCAAGGCTGTACCCAGACGTAAACCTTAATGGTTCAGACAGTTGGACAGTGTTTAAGAACGTCTGTCAACTATAGGTATCACAAATCCCCATGTTGGATGTAAGGGTACCTTCCCCTAGCTACCTAAACAAGCCAGACCTGTAGCTAATTCTCAATAGCAAAAGAATGGCGATCATCCTCTGCCGGGGAGCACCTGAGCAAGTACAACCAGGCCACGCACTGTTCCCGGACGCCGACAAGAGACACACCACAGCACGCCACTCATCCAGATTTTCCGACAACCTTACTTTTCCTTACGACACTCCTGACCCCTAGTCTGGCCGTCCTGTTTCTAGCAGATCATGAGCTTCCCGACTCCATGGTCCGCCACCCTTAGCCGACACAAATCCTGGGAACGTCATTTTTATCTTCGGGACCGCCTTGATGTTGCCGGGCACCGTCAAACCCGCACCGGTGTCCTTCGATGGTTCTCTGCGCGCTACTTGTGCTGCTTGTATCCCGATATCAGCCGGCAGCACCGGCTGAGGCACTTGGCCCGCTGCGTGTGACTTCAAGGCCGCTTTGCGACCCCGAGTGGCCGGATTCGCGAGCTTAGGAGGCTCTGGAGGTGCAGTCCTAAGTCGCACATCGGCTTCCGTGGTAGTGGCTCCCACAGCAACCTCCTGTCCTCGGCATTGTCCAACAGCTGGGTCACGCGTCATCGGTTTCTCTTCCCGTATCACTCTTGCAGGAACAGTCGATAGATCGTCAGGGGCATGTCGACTAGCCTTTCTGTCCCTCGTTTCTGTTGGAGGTTCCACGTCGATGTGTTTGGCCTCAATCGTCTGTGGTGCACAGGAAGCGAAGCTTTCGGGGTTGAACGGTAACCTCTGCGGAAGTGGTGACATCTGCGGAAGTGGTGAGTGAGATCGACAGGGCACGGATCGGATCGAGTTGGGGCCCAAAGGTTTCGAGGCTGCATCTTCAGAATCATGGTCAGAAAAGTCGCCAGGCTCTTCATCCTCGCCAATAACCGTCCTGGGAGCGTGGATCACCGCCTTTTTGGATACAGGAACATATAGGTCTGGATCCCTAGCGCGAGTCTGGTTGAGGGGATGGATCGAGAAGCTGCCATTTCCAGTCCTAGCGTCTGCATCATCAAAAACAAATCCGAGGAGCTCTTTGCTTTTTACGCTTTTCCGCGATAGTTTAACAAGACGAGGACCCTGCTCTTTTGTGTTTGTGTCGCCTTGGACAGAATTGTGGTGCTGTGCGGATGCCCTTTTGGAACGCTTCTTGGTCTCCCGCTCAGGCTGCAGTTCTTCAACTGGTTCCTCGACCGGATGCGCAACACTAACAACATTGCCGCGTTTGGCTTTCTTCTTGCTCTTACTGAGCGTTTCATCAGCCATCTTTCCTGAATCGACTTGCTGTTCTTCCCTGCTTTGGCCGGACGGCGGAGCAAGTGAAGTATCAGGGTGGAAAAAGCTCGGGTCAGAGGACTCGGCGTTATTTCTCCCAGTTGAAGAAGCGTCGAGAAACGACGAGTCGACCTTCCGCCGTGCCGTCGTGTGATGAGAGTCTGATGGTGTCTCGGTCAGCAGCTCGTCGCCAAGGTCTCTGACTTGCTTAGCCCTAGCTTCCTCCGACACAACCAATAGTCCCCGTTTCTTCCGGGACTTGAGTCGCAGTTCAGTCCGTCGAGGATTGTGTTCGGGGGCTTTGGTGTCGTGTTGGACGAGGAGCCTATCCGCCTCGATGCTGCTACGCCGCGGGGATTCGGGGAGGCTCTTTCGAGTGACGCTCTGGTCTAGCAAGAGAGTCGACGTGCTTGAGATTCCACGTTTAGGAGGATTGACTGTACGGGATGGTTCTGCGACTGCCGGCTCGCTTATGGAAGAGTCATCGTCTGAAATCGTCAAATCTGTTACCTCTCGGGGCGGTGATGCCCGTCTAGGCCGTGGATTGGGGTTTGGTGCTTTGCTGGTTCTTTCAGTTGGAGGTGGTACTGAAGTTCTGGCAGGTCCGTCCTTAGCTGGATTCGGTGCTTTGCTGCTCCTTTCTAGTTGAGGTGGTAGTGATGTTTTAGCAGGTCTGTCCTTGGCTGGACGGCGTGTTGCTGCATTGCTGTGAAGGTTTGTTCTCTGGTCATCGAGTGTGCGCAAGGGAACCCGGCTCGCGGGCTTGTCGCGGCCGTGGGACGAAGCCAAGGTTGGCACATTGCGATTTGCAGCCTCTGGACTCGGTGAAAGCGGTATTCGCGGCAGGGCTGGTCTCTGTAGCGATTGACTGGGCAACGGCTGAGATGGTAGTCGGATCGAACTAGAAGGTGTGCTGGAGAGAGTTAGAGCTGTACCGAACAAACTCTGGGCGTATCCCAATTTACTGGGAGCCTTGTCTTCGTATCTTGGGCGCTTCGTGGGTCTCGGTGCGTCCTCGTCTGTTGCAGTGTCGCTTGCCTTCCTTCTTTGCGCAATCGGCGAGTCAGACGGCACGACTTCACGACCATGGTGGCCAGTAGGCGTACCAATGAGGGCGGTCAATGGTTTATGGCGGATCTGAGGTTGACCAGACCGCACTTCGGCCTCTCGTCTGTGTGCAGGAGTCTGAAGAGGCGGCCCCGAGGCTGGCGGGTTCGTGCTACGTTGTTCCTTCTCGCGTGCGCGCTGCTCTCTCTCCTGTACACGCTTATCAACAAGCTCGGAGAGGTCTTGGGTTTGCTGGCCGACACAGTCAGAGACCTGAACGATGATTCCTCCACGCTCTAACTGTATTTCCTCGCCAGCATCGAAGTCCCAGTCCGATCGCCAGTGCATGTCGCCAATGAAGTTTCCGCGGTCGTCGTAGGCCATGACGCGCCTATTAAAGGTGTGGTACTTGAGTCTGCCATCTTGCCACCGCTTCTGCTTTCGTCGGAGATCGTGTGTGAAGAGACAAAGGTATTCGATGACGGGGGCACTCGTTCCGGCCGCAGCAGTCGGCGAAGCAGCGAAGTGGGAGCTCGTGGCGGTGCTCATCTTGATGGCGCGGATGGTGTTGCTGCCATCGATACAGCTCGCCGACAGCACCACAGCCGAATGATGTTACGGGAAGACTTGATTTTGGCTGAGATGTGGTGATTAGGAAGTGGAATTGGCTCGTGATGGCCTCGATCTCGGCGTCAAGGTTGCTTGTCAATAGTATACACTATTTTGTGTGACGCGTCTGCCGGGCGGGCGCGTAAAGTGTCCAGCGGTGACAGCTGTTAGTGTAAGGCCAATCATGCCGGCCCGGCCATGGAAGCGCCAGCACCTGACTACCAGTTAAAACTGCATATAACGATCGGAGGCATAACGATATTTCCCACATAACGATAAACCTGTCCGGCCCGTCCAGTTTAACTACCTAGGGAAATACCGATATTCTCTTCATTACGATAATGGTTACCTTGAAATCCCGCTTAGTCACCAGCAGTATATCCCGTGCAATGGACGAACACGATCGATAGGGCGTCGTCCCAAAACTCGCGCGGCCCAAAGCTGAACTCCACCGAAACCTTCCCGGCGTCGTTGGCAACTAAGTCGGTCAGCAGCGGTACAGAGTAAGTCGGGGGTAATCGGACCGCCTACCTGCCGCTATTCTCTCGCCGAGTACCAGCTCAAAACCGGCTGCAGTTTCTTGATCTTGGCGCCACGGCCGCATCTTTGGACTGATTGCTCTCCAACTTTAAAAGCTTATAGAGCTAGGCATTCTTTCACTACTCCTAAGTTTAGCTCGGGTTTAGATGACGTGTTTAACTGTAGCGCTGCCGCAATCTCAATTCGAGTTTTGATGTCCCGTACAACCAAAAAGCAAATTACCGGATTTGGACGAAAACCGCAATCTGACCACTTAGAACCCAGTACGAAACTTCTCTCCAGCCAACCAAATAGTCGGAGCACTAACAGAGAGGTCCGAGCTTCGCAGATTTGCCCAGCCGTATCTTATGTAAGCAGAGAAGACGTCAATGTTAGGGTTAGGGTTATGTCAATGTACTCTGTTGGTGTGACGCGTCTGCCAGCCTGGCGCGTTAAGTGTCCAGCGGTGGCAGCTGTTACAGCTTTTGTCAAACGGCCCCCAAATTTTGACTTTGACTCACAGCTTGACAGCGGGGTTACAGGCCCACCCTAGCAATGTAGTAGTAGGATGCCGCGTACCTGTCCAACTTCCCCCATATTTTTTCCTGGTTGCACTTTGTGAAGATCCGAAGATCAGGAAGTACAGCCTCAAGACGGACGACGACTCTACATGTCAATGCCTGCTATCTGGCTGGATCCAGCAGACAGCAATGCTGATTTCTGCCTCCGACGCGACTATGTAGAAACTACCTTATGTCTAAGGTAGGTACTCCGCGGCACGGTTTAAGCGACCTTGTAGTTCAACAAATTGGTTGGCCAAAGCCTGCAGGTGGTGCATTTGCAGTTGCGGTCACAGTCTGCCCCTCATCTTGTTGGTTAATACAACCTGGGAAATAAATGGGAAATGGGGAATGGGAAAAATGTCATAACAAGGCAGTGCTGCTGATCCTTTAGACCTTGATCAATTTATTTCAAGAATATATCCTTCCGTTGCGTCTGGTCCATCCGTTCACACGTTGTTACCCATTGCTGGACTCGAAAACACGTTACGTGTGGTACTGAACACGAAGGCTCAACAGAACTTCACATCGAAGCACAACACACCAACATTTTCCCCTGACCAGAAACCGCGTTCCATCGTGCCTCCTTCAGAGCGTATACCTTCCGCCATCCCACCTTTGTGCTCGCGTGTCCGACTCGGGGTTTGCTTGATTTGCTTCCTGACGTGTGGCTGGCTTCGCACTACACACAGTCGAAATGCAGTCTATGCAGCGCCAGTTTGGAAAGCTGCGGAACAAAGGCCCTGGAGACAATGCCAAGGTCTCCGTCTTGCTAAATGACTACGAAGACGCAGATAAACTGCTGGCAAAGGTAACTAGCTTCTCCCCTCCCGTGCTGACGTCGTAGCATCGAGGCAAGGACAGACTGGCTGACATGCTTCCAACCAACTCCTAGGTCATCGACGGCACCAAGTCATGGCGCGAGTCCTGGCTGTGCCTCGTGCTCTCGCAATTGGCAATCGTCACGGAATTCTACACCCTCTACGACCCCATCGTCGGCGCCTCGGACGGCCACGGCCGGGACACGGTCCCAACCCCAGAACTCCAGCTGAACCGGACCTTCAGACTGAGGCAGGCGTACGAGGACCTCAAAAACGAACTGATGGAGGAGATCGGCCAGATTGAAGAGAGGATCATAAAGCCGGCCACCGATGCGCGGGACTGCATCGCGCCCATCAGGAAGACGATCAAGAAGCGGGAGAACAAGCGGCTGGATCTCGAGCGGTGTCAGGACAAGGTCAACAAGGCGCAGCGCAAGGTGGGCAGGAGTCCCAAGGAAGAGTCGGCCCTTGGCAAAGCCGAGGACGAGCTGGCGCAGCTCTCCAACGAGTTCAGCATCGCCGATACCCACCTCCGGGAGACGCTGCCCCCTATAATTACGACCGCCTTCAGCTTGATTCCGCCCCTACTGGGTAATCACGTCCTCATCCAGAATCGGCTGCTCGGACTGTACTACACAACCTTGCACACGTACTGTCAGGAGCTAGGCTTTCCCTCTCCTTCGCCCCCGATGGAGGAGGTCGTGGCGGACTGGAACGCCGACTTCAGGCCTGTCCAACGGGAAGTCGAGTCGATCGGCATCATCGCCCGCGGGAAGGCCGTCCACCTGTCGATGAACCTCGGTGCGGACGGCCAACCGCATCAACCGTCGGCCTCGCCCGTCCAGTCCGCCAATCCTCTCAAGTCAGGCCTGGGCTTCCGCCGCTCAACCTCCGGCCTGATATCCAGCGGCAGCGCCATCAACGACCTGGCCCACCGGCAGACTCTCCGCATACCATCGTCAGGCTCTATCCCCGGCGGGCAGAACCACCACTCACCCCAACCCAGCCCCAACTACAGCCCCAGGCCTAGACCCGACTACCTCGCCCCAACCGACTTCACCACCGCCACCGTCCTCGGCCAGTCACCCGGCGTATCTCCGAACTCGCTCAGGCCCAGGACCGACTACTTCGACGGCAGCAACAACAACAACCGCCGCCCGTCCACCACCTCGCTCGCGTCCAACATGTCGCAGCTGTCGCTGACCCTCACCAACGGCAGCGCCTCAGCCGCCGCCGCGGCGAAGAAGAAGCCGCCGCCGCCGCCACCACCAAAACGGGTCCCCAGCACGCAGCCCGAGGAGTGGGTCGTGGCGCTGTATCCGTTTACGGGCCAGAGCGCGGGCGACCTGTCGTTCCGCGAGGGCGACAGGATCAGGATAGTGCAGAAGACGGAGAGGACGCAGGACTGGTGGGTCGGGGAGCTGGGCGGCACACGGGGGAATTTCCCTGCCAACTATTGCAAGTCGATTTGATGACGATGATGATGGAGTTATTGGTTATAATTGCTGAGGTTCACAGTACCGCAGGGATTTTTCTTTTCCTTCTTTTTTTTTTTTTTTTTTTTTTTTTTTTTTGTCATTTCTTCTTTTATTCTTCTTCGTTTTTGAAATGTCTCCGGCACTCGAGACACTACAGTAAAGTTTCGGTCTAAAAACTGTGGTTTGGTATCCCTACCGGAGGGGTATAGAAAGGCGCCCAATGTTCTTCGTGTGCGGCAGCATGCCACCTTCCAATAACAAAAATGACCGGTACTGTACAATCATGATGAAATCATAAGGGTATATACGGACGGTTTTCTCTAGGTCAAGAACCAGCGTGGCCTTCTTGGGCACGGCACCATATCCCTCTCTCTCCCCCCTCTTCCCCCGGAAAAAGTAATGATCAACGCAGAGGTCGAGGTCCACCCGAGCGCCATAGATGGAACGGCGAGCTACCCACCCGCCTGCAGGCTGCTGGCTACTTGCGCTTCTCACTTATAAAGATGGGAGCGAGGCCTGAACAACCGCTCCGCTCCCACCCTTTCTCGATGCCAGGAAGAGACGGGATCGCTATGATGCCACGCTGATAACCGATGAGCTCTCCTCGAGACTCAGGGTCAGCAAGGGGGGTCCGTTTACGGCCAAAGACAACCAGGGTCATGATCTCTGTCCCCGACTCTCTCGCTCGTTGTGCAACGATAGCTCAGCGCGACCTGGCTTCTCTGACGGTAAGATAGTCCGACTCTCCTTCCCCGTCCAGAGCCATCGGTGTCACGGGGCCAGGGCTCAGAAGAGGAGTTATCCGCGGAGATAGCGGTTTGTAGCGGCGAAGCAAGGCAAATCCAGAAGCGACAGACCGTCGTGCGCCCTCGTCTAGCGCTGTTTCCGCGGCCTTGATGGACGTCGTGCCCCCTCCCTGCATCGTGCGGCCCAGGGCTTCCCGGGCGTTTTGCAGCGTCTGGCTTATCATGTCGCGCTGGTACTGCCGTAGGCGACGCGCTTGTTCCGTTTTGGACAGTGCGGAAGCCGGACCTAGGTGTTGTTGCAGAGCAAAAGAAGAAGAATCGGGTGTATCTGGGGCGCTGTAGTTCGAGGGATAGTACTTCCCCAACGACGCGGCGCTGCCTGGTATGCCCGTCGGGTTGTACGCGTCGACTACGGGGGCAGTGCGAGCTCTCCACGCCTGGTTGGCTCGCCGTCCGGGATCCGGTGCTTCTGGTGCGTCTTCCGCTGCTATCCGGACTGCGGGGGCGGTTCGTAATCTCTGAGTGGTATGTGCTGCCGCCGCTCCAGTTGAGCTGGAGGAGATGCTGTGCGCCCTGGCCATGGCGGCCGCAGAGGCTTCAGCTTCATCGATGGATAGCTGACGGGCTCTTTTCGCTTCTTTGTCGAAGGGGTGCGGTTGGTAGAGGTGTACTCTGTCGCCTTCCTTTTCATGCATCGGGAAGTAAGCTCTGGATGGGTGAAGGCATATAATGGTCAGTAAAGGAACATGTGGAGGAATGTCTGTTCAGGAAAACTGCGACATACACGGCAAGATCGCCTCGAGCCGACACTGGCTCAATCAACGCCGCCGGTTTTGGCTTCGAATATTCGATGGGAATAGGTCTGCTGCGCTCGATGACGATGTTGTCGCTAGCGGAATCTGATTTCCGAGCATCTAGACCATATCGAGTCAGTCACGAGAACGGTGCGATTCGAAAAAAAAAGGCGATAACCCATCACATGCACGAAGAGGCCGATGGTGAGCATTCGAGACGAGAACTTGCCAAGAGCAGTTCCTTGGGAACCTAGCACAGCTGGCCGTCTAAATATATTACAACCCACATACCGTTCTTGGACATGTCAATCCGGGCACGAGGTTCGCGCCGGTGCCTCCTAGCACTTTTTTGAACACCGTCCACGACCGGGGCGGTCTCGAGTATCGGTGTGTTGCAGCCGGAGACGGTGAACAGGACTTCGTCGCCTGAATCTTCGACGATGGGCCGTGGGCACATACGGTCATCCATTGCAGCAATTGAGGGAGAGAAATAGTCCCGTTCGTAGCTGCCCATCATCTCGGCCACCTCTTCTGGCCTGTTCCCCGCCCCGGATACTCTTGTTCGAGATTGTGTACTGGGCTATATCGGTGGGCGCTGGCGCAGTGCCGCGGTGGGATTTGTTCCCTTGAGGTAGCCGCCAACGCCGTACTCCGTCGGCGCCTTCCGGAAGCGAGAGCGATGATGATGATGTCTAGTCCTTGTAAGAATCCAAGTACAACGATGACCCTGACCAGAATCGCTCGCTGTATAACGTCGCACCAGCCACGTACCTGCAACATATGCCGGGGTTGACGTCCAGATTAGGCGGTGCCTTTCCTTAGCTAGTCGATATCAGTCGGACTCTTACACATATTTCCGATTCGATGGTTCGCTATCGTGTCAAGTGAAGAAGAAGAAGAAGAAGAAGAAGAAGAAGAAGTGGTGTTCAAGTCAAGTGAGAGAGACGCCTTACCATACGTTGCAGACTTCTGCCAGAGTAAGAATCCCTAAAGGCTCGGGTAGTAGCTTGCAAGTAGTTGGAATTGGGCAAGTCTACGGTAGGAGGTAGTGCGTCCTTATCACTGGTCTGGAGACTCCGACCTCAGCCCTCTTCTGGCCGTATGCATGCAGCAATCTGCGTCGTGTACGGTACGGTGGTCCTAGACGGTTACCGCGCGAAGAAGACTGAGGACCGTCCCGCGATGGTTGCGGAACCGTGAACGTTGTCTGCTCCCTTAATAAACTCTGCAGTGACGATCCTAAGACCCTTTACCTCCACTCGCCATCCTTGCCGGCCATTTGTGGGTTGGAGTGAGACTTGGAGTACGGATGCTGCGTAGCACAGGTAGATCGCTCAGTATAAGCAGTTTAAGCACTTCGGAGAATTGTGTTTGCTCCTCCCACGCGGCGACCCGTCTCTGGAGAGTCATGCCATGTGGTTCGCAGAAGCCGAAGAGCCCGAGACGGACAAGTGATGGTTGCTAGTGTCTCGCGACCTTATGCTCCTCCATTTCCTCGTCGAGAAGCGGCACGGACGGACTCAAGCAGGACTGTAGTCTGGTAACCAGGCGGGAATCCGTATACCCTTGCGAGGCATCCACGCATCCACCAGCAGCTCAGTCGCGGAGTGGGGATGCATGCGCGGATCGCTGCGATTCTCGAACCATAATTGCATCCCACAGATGCTAATAAGTGTAACTAGCACAAGTTGCACAACGAGCCAAGCCTGCCAAAACAAGCGTGTGTGCGACCAGTGAACCAGATTCTGTACGGGTGCAGCGGGTATTTGCAGGAGCGATAATCGCACAAGCCGGCATATCGGCACATAGCAGGATTCCCTGTGAGGCAGAGTGGAACAGTGGGTTTCCTTCCTTAGCACCCGACTCAGGCATACTCGGAGCCTGGAGGGGGCCCAGCACCTCTTGATCGAACTAAGGACGTTCTGTTCCCCTCGACGTACCTTAATAATAAGATATTGAGCAAGAGGATTGCCAAGTGAAGAACACAAGGGCCGACCAGCCGAATTTTCCTGGTCTCGCGCTAGCGATAACGAGTTGCGTGCCCGCTGAGAGCCACTTCACATGAGGGTCACTATAAGGTACGTCCTTGAGCCCGACGTACCCCGTAATACTGTGTAGAGAGAGGGCGCGCGCATATTGCGATGGCGCTGATCGCTTGCCAGTAACTTTCATTGCATGAGACAAGTCCACAAGTGTCAAGTGGTGGTTGTGGTTGGGTTTCCCTTTCGGCAAGTCACGCACTGGTCTGGAGTCCGGCATAAGTGGAGAAGTATCCGTAGCAGAACTGCCATTGCGAGTTGTAACCATAAGATGCCGCCAACCGCCATAAACCGTGAGAAAAGATCTGCGCGAGTCGGGGGATTCGGTGTGGGCAAGATGGAAAAGTGTAACACAACAGGCACAATCAGCACAAAACAGACCGCAAAAAGTGAAATTCGACTGGATCAGGCTCCACACGTCGTTGACTTCAAAGGTTTTTGGGCTTGCATGTCAGCACGCCAAGGTGCCTTAGTGCAAAGCGTGGATCCGTGCAGCTGCAGACTGAACCCTGAAACGGTTATGACGTCATCTTCAGAGGTTGACTCCTGCGTTCTGAACTCCACCACAGAGTGGTGCAGGTACACGGTCGAGAGTTCCCAAGGTAAGGCAAGATGAGGTACCTGACGGTCTGCTGTCGTAAACACGCCGTGACTAAGATGACACAGCTGTTTGTGCCGAGTAGGTGGACTTCTGTTGTCGGCCAGATGCGCTTTCACTCGGACCACACATCGACAGCAGAGTATATGTGGACGACATCTATCAGCTAGTTCTGGTGATTAAGGCATGTGTATATCGAATTACGCAGTGGTTATTAGTTGGCCATCATGGCCTATGCCCGGCCGAAAAAGCTCAGCTGGCAAAAAAAAAAAAAAAAAAAAAAAAAAAAAGAGAAGAAAGCCGAGCCAACAGACTGTAAAAGTGGTATCTCGAGAACAAACAGAAACCAAAAAGTGATAGGGAAACCAACACCCAGTTCGCGTTGCCAGTCATTATCATCGTGTCTCGTCTCGCCCTGCAGCAGCAGCTTAATGCATCAGCATAACCTCCTAGACCTTTGCGCGACCGGTGAAGCGCGAATGCCTCTCGCGGTGACGCCACCAGTAGCCGCACGCAGCAACGGCGGTGAAAAGCCAGAGCAACGCGCTGACGAGGTCGACCCAGACCGCGCTCTTCATCCGCTGGATGTCCGCATTTCCCTCAGCGTTTTCGCGGATGTACATCTGTTCATGCAAGGTCAGCCAAACTATTTCAGAACTGTGCGGATTGCGCCAGCAAGACAAGACGGCTGTGGGAGACACCGTACATTTCCAAAGAGGCCGAACAAGGTAATCCACAGAATAAACAGGACCAGGTTCCATATCCAGACAGCCGCAAATCGTAGGATGAACGGAATCATGTAGAGGATCGTCGTGAAGGCGGATATTCCTCCGACAAACACGGCGTATATCTACACGATCGCAAACATAACGTTAGCACATGCCATACTCCATCACTGGAGCGTTCTCACGGGGCAGACTTACCCATTTGCTGTCTTGATATTTGCCTGCCTTGGCGGCACGACTCAGGTCGACGCCATAGAGACCGCAGACGGTAATTGCAAGGGCAAACTGAACAAAGTGCACGACGGAGAAGGCGAGATAGGCCACCGTCATACCAAAGAGGCCCATTGTGCTGTTGTTTCGCGGAAATCCGGCGGGAGATATTAGTTATTAGTGGTTCCAACGCCTGGCTGGATTCAATTGTCGATTCCGGGGAGAGCAGCTGTTTTATATCGCGTGAGTCGACCTCGCAATAGAACTGGAAGGAATCATTCAGTCTTTTGAGTAAATGCGACGGCCGAAGTGAAAACTGTTTGACGTGCCGCGGCTCTTGTTTGGTGGTGTGACCCAGTGATGGTGTGATCTGGTTGGTGCAAACTGGGAACTCAATCAAACTCATGACGCAATGGAGGGTCCCTCTGTCTTTTAAGCTCAGGTTGTTCAGAGCCGTCAATGACGCTTGCCGCTTTTAGTTCCCGCAGCTACAGTACACCTTATTAGACTTACCTGGTACACCTGTAACGTAAATCAGCTCCTGAGCCTTCAACACCTTACCTTGCCTTGCGTATCAAGCAACAGTTCAGACATAAACACAGGTAATATGATTAGGGTTTCCTGACATTAAGATCTCCCGCAATTACCGACAGGCGGGCATAAATACAGTAGTTATCCGAAATATGGACAACACTTTGTTCGCTGTTAATCTGCATCACACTAGCACTGTTAGATATGGCCCAGATGTCCCAAGATACTCTCGTGGGCAACGGCATTGACACTCCGCTGATGCCGACATTGGTCCTAGATCGCCCCTTTTCCAGGTGTTGGCCACGCTTCTGCTGTGTGTGGTTTCTCTCCTCCCTTCTTTCCGCGAGAATTCATCAGTTAGATTCATGTCATTTGTCAATGTAGAAGTGAGATGCCCCAAACCTTGTGTTATTTCCATACTGGTTGCTCACTACTCGACGGTCGCTTTGCCGCGTGACACAAGGCCTCAGTGGGAAATGGCTGAAGCCCGAGACGCAGTCGTTCCATGATTTTGGTCCGAAGTCCTGACTAGCTTGACCTGTCTCGAAATATGATCAATGGCAGCTCAGTAGGGCTCACCGAGAGCCTCGCTGATCTTGCCCGAGGCGAGCACAGCCATCTGGGGCACCTGCAAGCAGCCGGAAGCTCACGTGCTCGCATCAATCTTCCACAGAGCCTGTCCTCGTATTCCGTTGTTTGAACCTCTTCTCTCGTGAGTTGTGGTTGAGAAGTCCATATACGGAAAAGCAAAAGCTGCAAGTGTCGAACATGCCCGGTTGGGTCCACAGAACTCTGCCCCGAATTACAGTACGGCCGATACAAATTCTCACGACGTCTTATCTGCCTCGATGCGAGATGGGTGGCGGCACAAAGTTGAACCTGCGAGTGGCTGACGGTCCGGTGATCCAGCCGTGCTTGGTGCCATCGCCACAAACTCTGTTGTTTGCGGGCGCTGAGCGAGGTAAAGAAAGCAAGCTGCCGCGAATCGTGCTCATCTGCTGGTTCATTACTTAGGTAGGACGGTTACAGTATCATCTTTCAGTCTTGAAGTCGTCTTGTTTGCTTTGCTGTGTTGAACGGGCGTCAAGATGCGGCCGAAGAGTAGTATATATAAGAGTCACGCTCCGGCGTTGTTATGGCAGGCGACTTATGTCGATTTTGCACGCGGTACGGCGATCTTATTAGAGATATCCAACCCGTCGGCTCGGCTTGCGACGACGATTTCATCACGACGATGGCCAGTAAGGGAACCGCGAGTCCTTCCTCCCCGGCTCGGGACATGAGAAAGCCGCGACACTCCAGCGGCGGGGGCGCTCAAGGATCATCATCTCAGGCGCAAAATGAGCCGCCAAAGTGCGAGTTAATGGTGTTTTGGTGGTGTGTAGGTGACAGCATTCCGCGCTGGCTACCAGATATCGATGAGACTTGGCCTAACTCATCGGACAGTGCCGGTGCAATGAAGGGCCCATGACGAAGGGTACAGACAAAGTTTGCCTTGACGTCAACTGTCAGAGGAAGATATGCCGAGACTGCCCAACACGTGAGGAGATTATCTACCCCAGTGAGTGATGGTCAGGGTCAGGACAGACTCGTCACTATCTAGCGTAACTCGTGGAAGTTTTGAGACGGAGTCAAACGGGTTCTCGGTCTCTTGACAAGCAACTCATCCCAGGGCTCTATTGGCGACATGACCCAGCAACTTTGCTATCTACAACTATTTTTGTCGGTTACGGGCGGTAGTTCTCGAACCTCGAATTACTTTGGGCATGTGAATCATCAACTGGTAGTACGGCGTCTCATAATAGGAATAGATTTAGAAATTGATTGGTCTTTAGACCCAAGGAGACACAAGCGAGCTGTTGAATCCCAAGCAAATATGTCACCCGAGCCATGTGATGTACAGACCACCTTCTCAAAGCGTACAATGGGGATCTTAGGTCTTGGTTGCTGGAGCATCTGCCTTGTGAGTTACCGTGAGTCTTACTGCGTAAGTTGTGCGTCCAGAGCCAAGAGGAGTACTGGTGCGATTGTCACAAAAGTGAACTTCTCCAATATAAACACTCTACTCCCCCCGGAGCACATTCTCTGGAGTTCAAAGAATGCCACAGGTGAACTTGTCGTCTCGTTAGTATTGTAAGCTATGGACGCCACGCCACGGAATGGCACAAACCCAGAACGCTCGCTTAGCAGCGCAAATATGTGGCTCTAACTTGTGCTGACGATGGCCTTCGACCGCAGCATAGAGTGTTCATTTCCGGGAGGCTGAGTCCTAGACAGCACCAACTACCATTCCATCAGCAACAACTACAACCTGGCCGATCGCCCACAGCCGCTCACAGCGGCTTACAGCGATCCCAATCTTCGACGCAAGGAAGACCGTCAGAATAAACTTGCGGCAACGATGCGGCGACGAAACGTACGGCCTCTCCACGCTCGTCACTCGTACACAAGATCATGCCGTCCGCCACGGGGAGAGGGGACTTTCGCTATGGTTGAGCTGTCATTGCCGTCGCCGCCGTCGTTGTCAAAACCGTCGGTGCCGTCGCCGTCGTCGAAAGTGTCATCGCGAACAACAAACCGTCTGTATATCTTGTCGGACCATCCCGCAGATCACGGGTTTACGAGATCGGACATATCCCATAAACAGTCCGAATCTGTGCCATTCCTCCGTCCGCATTCCCGGAGCGAAGGAGAAGCCAACCAACCAAAAGAAGTCCAGCTGAGGTTGCAACTCTGCAGCCGTAGCTAAAGCCCCCCCACGGGCGTTCGGGGACAAACTCGTAGACGATGGCGAAATGGTCTTCATCTCGTCGTAGCGCGCGCAACTGATTTCTGACCGTGAAACAGGGAGGCCGCGAGCAAACAGTTGGCTTTCGTTGACTTTGGTCCAGCCAAAGCACTGACTTAGCCGCGGCGTGGAGGTATAATGAGTTGCACAGGGCATGCCCCTGAATCTTTGCTTCTTTCGACGTTCATCACAGAATTCCTGGAGGATGGCGACTGCGTCTGCTGATGTTTTCGGGTCGGGGTTGAGATAGATGGGTTCGTTGGATTCTTGGACGGCCGCTTGGATCATCTGAAGGAGTGCCATGTTGTAACATCCCCTTTGGATCTCGTAGTAGTAAATCCCTGAAGGGACTGTATTGTCCCAGAACTAGACTAGTTATTAGTAGACAGTATATAATGGAGTAGAGGTAGCGCCAAAAGACTTACTACTTTGAGAGCGAAGGCGCGGCCTCCGATATCGACTTTCCATACTGCCCCGTCTACGCCGTGGCCAAGGATGTCTCCAAACTCGATCTCAGCCTCAAACTGACACTTCCTCAGTCGTGGGTGACGGAAACGACGCCATGAACGGTCAGGACTGCCCACCAATGGGCTCCTCGTCGAGAAAAGGTTGATTGTTGGCCACTTCCCAACGCATAAGAAACGGCGATTCTAGAATGCCTTATAGTACACGCTGAGAAAATGGAACAATCCCACGAACAGGGCTACGGTGACGAAGATCAAGACACACTACACGGCCACGACAAGGGCCACGAGGGAGAAAACGCAGGGGCCTCTGAAGTCGACGGGCAATTAGCGGTTGGAGAGCAACAGCGCCTTAGTCAAGCCGATGCTGGCATCGGTAGTTCGTCGAGTTCGAAGGGAAAGAGGGTCCTATATCAGGTCCAGCTGAAGGTGAAGAACGGCAATGTTTACTCTAGAGACTCCACAGGTGAGAGAAGATCAACAACAAGAACAGACTGGATAAGAACAGTGAGTGGCTCGCAATGTATAGAGGGGGCAGTATTTGCCGAGACATATGTCATGATACTCTTGATAATTCTCAGCGTCACTTGCCCACAGACGGAATTTCTTCCCCGCGAGTTCCAGCGCAAGGAGCGGCTACACGGGCAAGGAACCACCAGCGAGGCGGTACTGCCCCCACGAAATGCTTAAGCAGATCAGTGGACGGGGTTCACGGTTCATTCTGCATCGTCTAGTTGGGGCACCTTACTACTTCTACCTTAAGTTCAAGTTGGGCTGAAAGTGAAGCCTCCGCAGTGGGGGCGCTCGTCCTCATTAGTACTTCAAAGTTCGTACCTGCATGGGGCGGGAGCTAGGGCAGCCAATCTAAGCCGAGGTTGTTGTTCAACCACTCGAGCCTCAACCTCACGTTCCCTTTCTTCCTCGTTACACAGCTAGCTACCTTGCCCCAGTCGTCACCAGCATGGATTCTCAACAGCCCGAGCTCTCGCCTCCCTTCATACCCGTGCCCGGGCTACCAAATCTGCGCGACATTGGCGGTCAACCGGTGACCAACCCGAGTTCGAGGCGACGAGAAGAAGGCGCACAACAAGGGCAACCACCAAGCAACAAGATCATACGCCGAGGCATCGTTTATCGTTCGTCCGAACCCTCCAAGGTGACTGACGAGGGAATCTCAATGCTCACCGAGGACCTGGGCATCACCCATATATTCGACCTGCGATCCAAAGTCGAGATCGACCGCGCGCATGGCAAGACGCTCTCGGCCGACTGGCAGCCGCAGGAGTGGCCCGGATCCAAGCGTCTATTTGTGCCCGTCTTCCTCGATCAAGACTACAGCCCCGAAGCTCTGGCTGTGAGGTTCGGGCAATACGCTCACCACTCAACTGAGGTGAGTTCTGCCATGCATTCCGCTGGACACGACTGATCCTGCTGTCTCTTCCTGCTGTGGTCTTTCTCGTGACTTACTTCGCAAACACTCTGTTTCCAAGCAATACAGGGGTTCGTCATGGCCTACAGTAGCATTCTGACGTCTGCCGCCGACCCTGACCACCCCTACGCGCCCTTCCAAACCATCCTTAACTACCTGGCCAGCCCTAACCCGTCTCCGATGCTCGTCCACTGCACGGCCGGCAAGGACAGGACGGGCGTCATCTGTGCCCTGATCCTCTCGCTGTGCGGCGTAGACGACGAGACGGTGGCGCGAGAGTACGAACTGACCCAGCTGGGTCTTGCCGCTCGGAAGGACGAGTTCGTCGCGCACCTGCTCCGTGTCGCCGAGACGATGAATATCGACTCGATCAAGGGCAACCCGGAGGCGGCTGAGAGGATGGTCAGTGCTGGTAGAGAGTCCATGCTGGCTACGTTGACAATGATCAGAGAGAAGTACGGCTCGGTCGAGGGTTACGTTGTTGACGAGTGCCGCGTCACGCCCGCTGCTGTTGAACAGATTCGCAAAAATCTTGTGGTCGACGCCGATTAGGAGCGAACCGGCCGTGCCCTGCCTGGCAAATAGCGACATGTCATGTTCGTGCATACGACGACGGCTGCGGTAAAGGTATTGTATTGTACACACTCTAGATAGAGTTTACCTAGGTAGTCAGCTCCGCAGATGGGAGTGATAGAGCCATAGGCATATCCCCCACTCATAATACAAATATCGAATACACGGCATTCCAGGCCATCGCACATCTTCGTGCCCATCGAGGTGGACAAGTGCTGCCCGCCAAATCTATTCCACTTTGGTCGGGATCTTGACCTGTCCTCTCCTCCTGTCATAGAACGGCACACCATATCTCCAGCCAGTTCCCTGCCTCGACCGCCCATCCTTGCCAACATCGTCGACATTGATATCCTTGAACCGAAACTCGAACCTCGACGCGTTGACTCTCTGGGTATGCTTCTCCTCGTGCAGCAGCCGCTTCTGCTCCTTCTTGGCAGCAGCAACTTCGCTCTCCATAGCCGCCTTCTCAAAGGACTCCTTCGCCTCCGCGGCAGACTTGCCGGCCAGCAACTCCTTCTCGAGCCCGATAAGCTCGGGATGCGGTACGCGCTTGTCTGCCGGCAGGATGTGGTCGCCGAATGCCTTTGCCGCGTCCTCGCGGGTAAAGTGGCGTGATTCCGACGTGGGAACGAACAGCTGTTGTTGTGTGTAGCTGTGGACGTGGATCTCGTTGATCGGTTCGAACTCTTGTCCTTCCACAAGCTGCTGCTGTGGAAGCATGGCCATGACCGCGCGAGCGTAAGGCGTGACTAGCTTTTTGCCCTTTTTTCATTGGAAAACAAGATGTCAGTCGTTAATTCCAAGGACATTAGACGACAGAAGATTGAGGTAGAACAAGAGTGGCTTTGATCAGAGAGGCTCGCATGCTAAAATTTGTAACCACGGGGTATGTCTTCAAGACTAATCGAATATTTTTGGTGTATCATCACTTAGAGCCGGGGGGGTTCAAGGTTGAATCTCGTGATAGTAGATCACTCAATGAAAAATAACTCACCTCACGTTCCCAAGCTTTCTCGACCTCCTTCAGCCTGACGACGGCGGCAACCCTGCGCATGTCGACGCCGAAGTTGGCCGACACCGACTTGATCGCCTCGCCCTCTTGCACGACCTTCCGCCATATCTCCTCCCGGGAGTCTTCGGAGAGGACGGGCTCGCTGACGAAGAGCGGGTTGCTGGGGAAGGGCTTGTACGTCGATCCCGACACGTACAGGGGTCCCTCGGCGTTGTGTTCGCGGAACGTCTCGCCTTTCGACGCCATCCACTGCCTCATGGCGGCACGCGGGCGGGTCAGTCCCTGGCGCTGAGGCGTCAATGAGAAGGCTCTCGAAGCCCCCTTGGCCAGACGACTCTCATGGCAGCAGCATGATGGCGTTAGTGCGGTCTTCTCGAAGACAGCAACAGCGCGACTCGGGATTCGTGGAGGCATCGATGCGTCTCGGTCAGAGCATTGAAGTCCTGACAGACGGGACGGAAGAGGAATCGGTGATTTTGGAGGGGGATGGAGAGAGGATGGGGCGATCCCCAGCTTCAAAACTCAAAAGAAAGGAAGAGATCAGCTTTGCAACGTCACTGAGCGAACCTATTTAATAGTTGCGAGGAGTGGATGCGAACATGAAGCTCGACAAAATATCTGTTCGGTCGATAATTGTTCCGCACAGACACTGCAATTGGATTTTGCTAAGCCGCTGGTCCGTGCGCTAGACTCACCTAGGTGAGCAAAGCGATGTACCTGAGGTTCAGAGGGCCGCGTACCTCACCTCAACTCAACGGTATGGCATCTCGGATGGAGAAAGCTCTCACAGAGGTAAGTGGGCGCCATTTTGTCTTCTGCTTTCCCCGTCTAGATAAGATAATGGGCATGATAATCAAACCACTACTCTATACCCAATTCCAAGCCTGAAATCCCAGGAGACATACATCACCACTCCAGTGCCCGGCGGCCTCGTTTCGGGTCCTCCAGCTCCTTTATGACCGACGTAACAATGCTCCTCTCCGTCCCCACCCGCGACAGCAGCTTAACCCTCGAGTAAAACACCGGACAGTCCTTGCTGTCGCACCGCACATCCGCATCCGCAGGCGGCAGGCCCGCACACGTCTGGCACACCTTGAGCGCGTCCCTGAGGCGCACCTCGTCGACGTCCAGCCGTCTCTGCACCTTGACCATCGACCCGGCTGTGTCGCGCCTGCATCGCGAACAGACCGTCCCGACGCTCTTCTTGTGCATCTTGACACCGCAGACGGCGCAGGAGGCCGACTTGAGGTACGCCTCCAGCGTCTTCTTTTTCCGAGCAGGACCGCCAGCGGCAGGCCCGGCGTCGACGCGACGGATTCGCTGCACCCTCGGCATCTCGTCGTACCACTGCCGCACGTTGGCCCCGATAAGGTTGAAGATGCGCTCGAGCGGCGGGATGAGGTTCTTGGAGATGTAGTACTCCGAGTCGAGCGACGCGTGCGGATCGTGCAGAAGGTCCTCGGGCGCCACGCACCGGTCGATCAGACGAGCGCCAGGTCCGCCGCTGACGACGACGTACGGCACGCGCTCTCCGTACTGCGGCTCCGCCCGCGCGTCTTCGAGCATGCGCTTGGTACTGATCAGGGCTCCCGGAGGCGGCGGCCCCTTGTCGCTGTAGGTGCCCAGCTTGACCTCCCTCGCGAAGCAGAAGTCCTGCACCGAGACATTGCCCCGCATAATCTTGGCGCATTGTGCTTGGAAGTACGCCTTCACCTTGCTTAGATCGGCCGTCTCGAAAAGCAGCCTCAGGCCTTTCTCTTCAATCTTCTGCTCTGCAGGCGTGCCATCGCGGCGGACCGTCTCTATGCCTTTCGCGTCGAAGTCCGGCTGGGCCTGATCCGGATGTTCGTATTTATAGCCCACATACCGCTTCTTCGCAAGCAGCACGCAGGGATGGTACACTTTCTCGAACTTGAGCTTGATAGGACGGGGGTTCATGTCCGTGATTGCTTTGGCAATCTCGCCGCCAATTCTGAAAGCCTGTTCCCTCGTCCTGCCCTTGAGGTAGACGAATAAACTGTCCGTGTCGCCATACACAACCTCTGCGTCCCAGCGTGCCTCAGAGTGTATGTAAGCTATCGCTCTCTCCAAGGTTTCGCGCCCGGTCTGGACGATGCTGTCTGCGATTTCCGAACACGGCATGCGCCCCGAAAATGAAGCTGACGTGTAGCCGTACGTCACGTTGGCCAGAAGTTTCAGCGCCAGTTGCCTGTGGTTGAGAAGCTGTTGTAGAGTCCTGTCGTCCTTGTCCTCTTTCATGCCGCTCTTGACCATGACTCTGGTCTCGAGAATCTCAGTCAACATCTTGGCCAACAACGACTTCCGGATCTCGGGTTTGGTATACATCATCCCGTTCGGCGCGACGTTGATGTGTTCCCTCAGCAGTTTTAGGAGTCCCTCGCGTCTCTTGTACTCCGTGAACCCCATCTTGTTCGTTCCCCGCCAGTTGACTATCCGCCCTAGGAAGGTCGAGTAACAGTAGTTGTACGCGATCATCACGCTGGGATATAAGCTCTGGAAATCCAGAACCAATAGCGGACTGTTATAGAAAGCACTCTGGGGTTCCATAACAAGGGGCAAGCACTCCAGAGCGTTCTGACCGCCGACCTGTTTCCTGCTCGGGGACACGAGTAAGAGATTCTCGGGCTTGGCGATCCTAAACATGATCGATTCGACTTTGAACTGGGACCCGCGGGAGAAGACCGAGAAGAAGTCGACACCGAGCAAGCGCGCCTGCTCGCTGGTCCGCGGGATCAGCTCGTTCGTCTCCAAAATCTCGATGTCAAGTCGAGTCCTGATCAGGTGGTACTTGACCACCTTGTCCAGGTCTGCCGCGCGGCCATTGCTGTACCATTCCGTCAAGTCCTTGTACGAGTAGTGAGGGATGCGCCGGTGTAGTAGATGCCAGACAACATTTTCCATGGTATACTGGAGCAAGTTCAGCTCGCCTCGCATTGCGCGCCATATGTTGATCATGTGTCGTCCCGTAACACGAATCGTCGAGGTCGTGTTGAAGCCCCATCTATCAGCGTCCTTGCCGATTCTGCCGTGAGAAAGAGACTTCATGCGGGAGAACTCGTCGCACAAATCGTACTGGTACTTGAACCGGGCGCGCTCTATGAGATAGCCCCAGGAACCCCCATGCACCTCGTACCCTGTGAGGATATCTGGATCATAAGTGCGCACAAGCTCGACCATCCGCACCATAACATCCAGTTCTGAGGCTTCTTCAAAAACCTCGACGGAAGTCATTCTGCGGATCCGCCGAGCCAGTTCGCCATCTTCCGACAGAACAACCACTCCGGAAAGCGTACTGTCGCTGGCCGACTGGCTGCTCAAGCTGAAATCCTCGTCGGACCTGACACACCAGAAGATGCATTTCACCTCGTCTTCCTCGGGATTCGGCACGAGCTTGCCTCGGGTGTTGACGTGGACCTCCAGGCCCATGGTACTCATATACTGAGCCTCGTGCTGCACGCTCGTTGACTTTCGCTTTTGAGAGTACTTGAAGCCGTGCTTGTTTTTCGGTGTCGGCCCTTCCACTTGGGACTGGTATTGGTTGTACCTCCTCTGGGTGGCATGGACAGCGCCGACAGGCTGTTTCTTCTGGACTGTCTCGTCCTGCTTCTGCAGCCGCTCGTCCCACCAATCCTTCACCTCATCAAATGATGGGGGCGGCTCGGCCATCTCCCAGCTTCTTAAACTGCAACGTGCACGTTGCTGCGCATATCTCGCAGCATCGGCCTTTCTACGCTCGGTAATACCCATTTCTGCCCTGACTCCGAACGTTGCCGGAGACTGGCCTGTTGGGTCGAAGTCGGGAAGAAAGGGCAGAGTGCTGCCTTCTAGGCGAAACTCACGACCCGCGTATTCTCTCGTGCGTGGCGGGACATCCTTCTCGTCACTGTAGTACGCGTCTTGGTAGATGACGTCCGGGAGGCCATATTCCTGCATCGACGAGAGAACTTCATCTGCTGAAGGCGGCGAGGCACACAGGAAGTACATCGCCTTGGGTGCGTCCCATATGAGTTGGGAACTGGCATTTTTCGTCGCTGAAGGTGTCGTCCCGGGTGCAGAGGCCAACGGCGACTCCTCCTCCTCATATAGCTCAGTTTGGGATGTGCTCCTTCCTTGAAGCGTCAGCGAGGGGCTGAAGGAGGACTGCTTCTTGAGCAGACTGTCTTCGTTTCGCTGCGACGCACCAGACAGCTGGCTAAGACGGAGCCTTGTGTTAGGGTCGTTGGGGTCTTTAACTACATTATAGTTGAGCACCTGGTTGCCTCGACCTTTTCGGTGATATCCTTCGACAGGCGTCGTTCTCGGTTGTGACGATGGGGGCTTTTTAGTGGGAGTCTCAACGGTGTCAGGGCCCCTTAAGGCGCAGTCGGTGGCAGTCACCGCAGGTTTGTCGCGACGATGTATAGCGTGCGAGTCAAGGTCCAGGCCATGTATGGATTTGGGCTTTTTGACGGCAGGATGGTCATCATCTGCTTCTCGGTGACGCTTCAGGTAGGATCTGTCTGCAAGCGGCTCCTTGCGGTCGTTTTGTGGTAGTTTACTGACCAGGCCTTCTCTCATGGCCTCGGCGGCAAGTTCGGTTGAGAATGGGAACTGCGGCGGTCGTCCAGTTTGTAGACCGCTAGGGCACACACCGACAACAAGACAATCTCCTGTTGCTTGGGTCAAGTACGAAGCCCCAGAGGACCCGCCATTCTCCTCGAGCTTGACGAGCATCTCCTCTCCAAGACTCTCCTTTGCTGTTTCCTTTCCTGGAAACTTTGCTTTGTCGGCGAGCTCTTCCTCAGAATCGTAATCGAAGATGTCGCTGTCGTCTCCATCACCTTCAAAGTCCAGAATGCCTTGTTCGTTAACAACAATGCTGCTGTCAGGGGGCTGTTCCACATTGGGCTGTTTCGCATCCAGGCCCAGTTGAGGCATCAGGTTCTCCGGATACAAGTCTTCGACTGACTGCAGCACAGTTTTGACCGAGTCCTCACCGGGTTCTCGTTGAACGAAAGCCTCAAAAGACGGCTCCGCCCTAGCTACGGCGGCCTCTTGCTTGATGTGCTCATTGATCTGCTCCCTATATTCGTTCTCGTGGATCCACCCAGGAGGCTGTGAGTGCCGTGGATCGGCTGACATGGAAACCAAAGCCTCTGGTGCAAAAGGACTGCTTTGCGCATCTTTTCCAGCCATGCGCCTTTTTCGACGCTCAGCCTCATCCTTCCACAGGCCTGCCATGCTGTGGACGAGCTTGACGTCCGAGGGTTGGGGGTTCAGTCTCTCGATGAAGTCGTGGTGCAGTGGCCGTTCGCGGACCGCATTTCGGTTCAGGATATCTTGTACACAGATATCAACTTCGATAGAGCAGTGACTGACACGAGGAAGTTGACTATCATCCGTGATACTCTCCGGCTTGACAGACTGAGAATGCCAGATATGGGGAAGTTCGTCTTCGTCAGGATCGTAACGCGGGACTGGGGCCCTAAAGACAACCTTCTTCGTCTCAATGTAGCCACAGCCGTAGAGATTGTAGTCGATCATGAACTGCAGAAGATACTGAAGGTGGGACTCGTAGGGCTGAAACTTCCGGTTCATGATAAGACCCTGGTGAAGCATGTCGGAAAGCCTGGTCATGACCATAGGATTGAGCATGTAGATCTTCAGATAGAAGCGGTATCCAACATAGAAGCCGTAGAAGGGCACGGCCTTGACGAGCGTCACCCGAGCCACGAATCTAGGTGGCTTTGCCGAGTTATTCCTGCGATAGCTGGCGGCTAGGGCATGGTCGATGGAGAGATGGAGCTGGTAGGTGTAGGCGCCTACAACTTCCGGGTCTAGACTGCCGGTATACTCGACGAACATATAAGGAAAGGCTCCATGTATATGGGCGCAAACCTTCTGTCCTGTCTCCGTGGAGCCGAAGACACGGACGACAGGCACCTCGGCCTCTTTCGAGAGCTGTGAAGGACGGACATTCCTGCGCAAGACCGGATCATACTTTGTTGGCGAGACTCGGTAGTAGTCGATGCAATTCAGCCTCACCCGGAAAACCTGATCCATAGCAAGGGTGGCGACTGATAAGAATGGTAACAAAGGTGAAGATAAAAATGAATGATGACGACGGCTATGAAGCCAGCTCGTGAGACCAGCTCAAAATCGTAAATCTTTGGAAGCGAATCGCTCGCATTGCGGATATATGAAATGAGCGTACACGCCCAAAAGTTTTGCTGTGCTTTCAAGAGTTCGGATATTGTGAATACGCGCTGCCGGCGTGTCTTGTTGATGCCGTGGCAAACCCTTGTAAGCCGCGACTCTTAATGGACACACAGAACTCACGCCTAATCACGTGATAGGTGGATGTGTGCTGCGGGCGCGGACCTGCAATCTGGTCCGAATCTGAGATAAAGTACGGGGGTACTTCAAGTGTCGATGGCCAATTGTGGCGCATCCCCAGATAGTCCTATCTGTGGCCTATCAACCTGGAATTCTGGTACAGCATCCAATCGTGTGTTCCGAACAAAACAACAGTTGTCACTCGCAACATACACAAAATACGTCTTTCCCACCAGAATACCGTTCACTTAAGGCTCTAACAGGTACCATGCCACCACCACCTCCTCCTCCTCCGCGGAGATCAGGCGCCCAGGCGTCCGGCGCAGCTTCCAAGGAGGAAAACGTCTACATTCCAGCATTCATCAGCAAACGGCCCTTCTACGCCAAGGAGGAGACCGGCGACGAGACCACAGACTACCTCGAGCATCAGCGGATACAAAAGAAAGAGAGGGATGATGCGCTGTCCAAGTCGAAATGGTACGACCGCGGCAAGAAGGCCGGGCCAGCTGCGACCAAGTTCCGCAAGGGCGCCTGCGAGAACTGCGGCGCAATGACGCACAAGGTCAAGGACTGTCTCCAACGGCCGCGGGCCAAGGGAGCTCGGTGGACAGGGAGGGACATCCAGGCTGATGAAGTGGTGCAAGACGTCGAGCTGGGCTGGGATGCAAAACGCGACAGGTGGAACGGCTTCGACCCCAAGGAGTACAAGGCTGTTGTGGAGGACTACAACCAGATCGAGGAGCTGCGGAGGCAGATGCAGGCCGAGAAGGCGGCAGAGACGGGAGAGGCGCTCGAGGACGGCGACAAGTATGCAGAGGAGTCGGACATGAGCCGTCACCAGCCTACCTCGACCCGCCAGCTCAGAATGCGCGAAGACACGGCCAAATATCTGCTCAACCTCGACCTCGACTCGGCGAAATACGACCCCAAGACAAGGGCGATGGTGGACGCCGGCGCGATATCTGGCGACAAGGCGTCGGAACGATATGCGGAGGAAGGCTTCCTGCGGGGTTCAGGCGATGCTGCCGAGTTCCAGAAGGCCGAGAAGTATGCCTGGGAGACGCAGGAAAGTACCGGTGACACCACACAACATCTCCAGGCCAACCCGACAGCCGGAGAGTTCTACAGGAAAAAGGCCAAGGAGGAGGAAGAGCGGAAGCGTGCCGAGAAGGAGAGGCTGCTGCGGGAGAAGTACGGCGGCAGCGACGCCAGCAGTTTGATACCAGCCGAGGCACTAAGGGACATGGCAGTCACAGAGTCGGAACAGTTCGTCGAGTACGACGAGTCGGGCCTTGTCAAGGGGGCGCCACGGACTGCAGCCAAATCCAAGTATGCGGAGGACGTCTATATCAACAACCACACATCAGTATGGGGCAGCTGGTGGCACAACTTCAAGTGGGGTTATGCCTGTTGCCATGCCCTCATAAAAAACAGTTACTGCACCGGCGAGGATGGCAAGCGGGCTTGGGAAGAAGCGGAACGGCAAAGGACAGGCGTGAGCTTACTTGAGAATGGACAAGAAGCGGTCAACGAGCCAGATGGCGCGGCTGGTGGCGCCTCGAAGGAGCAGGCTGAGGAGGACCGAACCTCTCCCACGAAAACTACTGCCCCAAAACGAACACGAGAGGAGATGATGGGTGGAGTGTCGGAGGCAGAGTTGGACGAATATCGAAGGAAGCGGACAGCCGCAAATGATCCTATGGCCAAGTTTCTCGGCAAGGACGAGCTTGTACAATAGCAAATACATTCACACAGACAGCGGATTTGCTCGTCCGCTGTCGCAATTCCTGACTTGAACAAAGAACCAGCCCTTGGAAACGCAATATGTATCACGTCTGTGCAATAGAAGACTGGCGGGAGAATCGTCATTTCTCATAGGGGTATAGCTGACTACGCCCCTTTTGGATGCATTGCAATATGGGAAGCCTAGCAATAAAAAACGCCAGTACTGAACAGGGAGGGAATATGAACTACCTGTCACAGCCAGTTTTCCAGCCCTGCTACGCCTTGCCAACCATGATCCTCCCGTCAAACAAGCCCGTTGCAATTACTCGTCATCCTCCTCCTCCTCGGCATCATCCTTCTTCTCGGCGGCCTTGGCCTTCTTTCTCCGGACACGACCAGGGCGGCCACCACCGAAGGGCGAGCTGAGAGCGAAGTCAATGTGCTTCTGGGAGTCGAGACGGACAATGAACGAAGGGACGTTGACGATCTGCTTGCCGACGCGGATGTGGCGCTGCTTGATGAGAACGCGAGCGTGGTGGATGGACTTGGCGAGGCCGAGCTTGTAGACGCAGGTCTGGAGGCGACGCTCCAGGAAATCCTCGACCTTCAGGGCCAGGACGTAATCGAGCTTCATGCGGGACTCGTCGAGGACACCGACACGGACCAGACGGCGAATGAGGGCGTTGCCTTCGAAGAGACGCTTGGGATCCTTCTCCTCAAGAGTAAGGAGCTCACTGTCACAGGGGAGGCAGGTTAGTTCCCAGTTCAAACTCGTAGAAACAGCAAGCGCATCGAGAGGAAGCAGGAAACTTACCGAGCGGCACGACGGATCTTGGACAGGGTGAGGAGCACACGCCAAACCTCACGCTTGTTGCGGAGGCCATACTCGCCGACGAGCTTCAACTCTCCGTCCCTGAATTTTCCCCAAGTTAGTTCAAGATCACAATCGACATGAGCAGAGACACGCTCATGCTCAGTGGCCGGTGATGGTCCGAGAGCGCTCAAGCAAACGGAACCGCTGTTCTGAGATAAAACCCAGACCAGGTCGTCCGCGCCGAGGCTTCTTCATCTGGATATCGAGTTGGGAATCACTAACAAACGAGCGGCCTCGAAGGGGCGACGGGGGACCTTGGCGGTCTTGGAGTACGAAAGAGGCGCCATTGTTGACCTGTTGCGACTCTGGAAGGATTCCGGTGATGCTCGAGAAAAAAAGTTCGACAGGTTAGAGTCCAAAATGTGAAGAGGCTTTCAAAATTCCAGAGTGTGGATGGCCAGTGTGGTCCGTGCACGGGTGTTTAGGTGAGGAAGTGCACGGCCAGCTGGCAGAGCCCTAACTCTCCGTCGGAAGTGACGCTAGTCCGTTTCAGGTGTAGTTCAGCGCGTGTCACCTCCGAAAAGTCCATTTTCAATTGCACACACAAATCCGACATTTTCTCGAGGCTCCGAAGCATCACCACGACCAACATCACGAACCATCACCCCGACCACAACACCGTCAACCCTCACATTCAGGCAAGATGGGTCACCCCGCAGGTCTTCGTGCTGGCACTCGCTATGCCTTCTCTCGGAACTTCCGGGAGAAGGGTATGATCCGCCTGTCTACCTACCTCAGGCAGTTCAAGTACGTTTTCACGATCGCGAAAACTCCCTCGACTTTCAAACGACGACGATCGCTAACAGTAATTCCACAGGGTCGGCGATATCGTTGACATTAAGGCGAACGGTGCTGTCCAGAAGGGGTAAGCAGCAACCCCTCCCCTCATTTCTCACGGAGCCCTCCTCAGTGCACGACGACGGAAACTGAGCGATTCGAGACTTTACGATTGGGCACGAAGCGTCGCGTAGCAGGGCTCTGGACAAGATCACGGGAGAACTGGCAAGAATGGAAGGGCTGACATTTTTTTTTGCTCGTCTACAGCATGCCGCATAAGGTCTACCACGGCAAGACTGGCGTCGTCTACAACGTCACCAAGAGCGCCGTCGGTGTCATCATCTACAAGAAGGTCAAGCACCGGTACATCGAGAAGCGTGTCAACATCCGGATCGAGCACATCACCCAGTCGCGGTCACGGGAGGGTTTCCTTCGCCGGGTCAAGGAGAACGCCGAGCTGAAGAAGCAGGCCAAGGTGGAGGGCAAGCCGGTTCAGCTCAAGAGACAACCACTCATGCCCCGGGAGGAGCGCACAGTGTCGATGGCGGACAACCGTCCGGAGACGGTCGCCCCTGTGGCTTACGAGACGACGATCTAAAGGGAAAACCGTTGGCGGAGTGTCGGGAGCGGTCGAGGGTCATTGCTTGATTTGTCTTTGCATGGGGTTCATCACGTATGGCACGGAAAGATTTCCATCACGGCAATTGGTCAGGCGTCGACATTGCTCATAGGAAAACAGAATACCAATGGCATTGTCTAACAAACAACTGGGGCTATCTTTGTTTTGCAAATGTTGAGGTCGCGTTGGGCATATAGTTCCGTGGTGCATCCCAAGCATGCACGAGTCCTAGACGCCGTCTTTGGCTTTGTGGTCTCCGCTCAACAGCGAGTTTCCATGCCGTGGGGAGCGCTTCGTGAGTCGATGCTTCACTCGTACGGACCTATCCCAGGCTTGATCTACGGCACCAACCTGCGAATTTGGATGAGATTAACAACGGCGACAGAGAGCACAATAGTTACGTCCACATGCGTAGAAACAACTGCAGTCATCGTCTCGCGCGGTTGAACGAACTCTGACGGCATGGTCTTGAGATGTGTTAGCCGACTGACTCCGGGCAATGAGTGCCCTACCTAAGGTCTACACTCATATGTCATTGACTAACTCGGCCAAAAGTATGTCTAGTAAGTCGGACCAGAATCCACAACTACCAAGTCACCCAGCCAGGAGATTCACCTTTCTGCTGGAGAACAGCTGAGTGAAGTGACGTGCACAGAGAATCCCGATATGGTCATTGAGCCCGGTACACAAGTCCGCGTCAAGATCATTGGCACCAGGACCGAGGTTGGCGAGATGTGGGCTATTGGTAGCATCTACGGCGATTTCCTCGGGTATGTCTTGTATGGCTACAACCATGCTCTCTATGTTATTAACCCGTTCTATCAGGTGTCTGCAAGCTTAGGATAGTCAACTTTTTCGGTAGGCTGCTTGGCACTGCCACCGACAACAAAGAACGTTCTCGTTGGGAATGACTTATGCGCCGTGGTTGGATGAACCAGTTAGCCATATGAGCCTAGCTTGGGAAGAGAAGGACGAGACATATCGCTCTTGTTATAAATGCTTCCGAGCACACTATGATTGTGTATTGACCTGGGTCAAGAATACGACTGTTCTATTATACGATTCCTATATCGGCTAGAGCGATAGGCTTCTAATCACAGCTGGTATTATAATAGCTACGATGATTTGGCTGTTATGACGGGAACTTGAACTGTGAGGGTAGGTATACTTATGAGAACAACGGACAAAGAGCACGTCTAAGGTTTATACGAGCCTGGGAAGTCTCTATTAGCTGAGGGGATAGATATAGATTCTATCCGCCTATCGGCTACTATTTCATAGACAATTGTAGCATAATTTATTATTTCAAGAGTCAATATCATTTATACATACCGTAAAAAGTTCTCTATAAAGCCTACCCTAGAATGTAGCGCTGACTATTAATAATTCGAATCAACTACAAATAACAGACTAGGTACAGTTATATCAGAAGTAGTAAGCGGTGTGTCTGACTGGTAGTAGTAATACGACATTGTAGCGCGAGCTCTTGCAACCGCCCCTCTAGGCAATATTGAAATATACCGGGTAGTCCGAGATAGTTGCTCAGGTATGTCAAGTGCAGAAGCCTGTGGTTGGGAGGTATTTAGTCCAAAGTTGCATGGGAGACATCATCCTCAGGCATGTCTGTCACTTCGGACTCTGCAACAGCAAGGAGAAAGCTGACGAACTCCACGGGTCCAGGCATCTGTGACCCGGACTTTGAGGGTGCTTTTCATTTCAAAACTCCACCATTTTCAACAAGTGAGACTGCTGTTGTCAAGACGACGCATCTAATCTTCCCCAGAGATTGGTTCCTATGTTTGTGACGTGGCCGGGGCTCTGACGCTGCTCCTTCACGACAATTGCCGTCTCGCTATTACCGCCTACAAACAAGTTGCAATCAGACTGACGCAATACAGAGTATATCTGTCTTACAAGCTATATTACCTAACTATGCTAGCAGGAGAAGTAGTAGTAGACAATCACAATTATCGTTAATTACCGTAACGTCAATGGGAGATAGTCAGAGGACAGGTGTTTCATATCAGGTCATACCTACCTGAGTAGGTAGATACCTAGATACCTCAACTGAATGCCTAATGACAAAACGAAGAACTAGAAACTAAGAAAAAAAGACTGCACTCTATGACTCTGTAGTTGGCCCCCGCGCCCACATCATATTAACCTCAGACTTGGCAAACTCCGTCCTCAGTCAAGATGTTATACCACATATCAATATCGAGGAGGGTCGCATACAAACTCACAATCCCATCGAACTTGACCTTCTTTACCAAGTCTAATAACTCGTGTTTATCTAGCTCCTCTTCCTCGTCCTCGTCTAACCCGGCCCGCACGCGCTCTTCCCTAGCTAAGACCATATCCGCCCTCACAACCTTAAAGCAATTCTCATCGGCCCTCCAAGCCTTCCCTTCACCTGCTATACTCTCCAAGCTCTCGTTATCTACGTGTAGGTAGAAGAAGTACCGCGGGCAATAAATCCAGGTACCGGTGAACGCGCTCCCCTCCCGGTCTAGTCTACCCTCGTCGCCCGACACCCATTCGGAAAATCTCTTGCTCGTCTCTTCGATACTTGCGCCGTCTAGCGTCGCCGGGTCCTCGACGATAGTCCACGCCATCTTCTCGTAGACCTCGGGCATCTCTCGTACTTCGAAATACTCGCGGGCGTGCTGCTTGACGAGAGCGACCAGCCTATCCCATTTTTCTTGCGAGCCGTAGGTACAGCGGAAGATGACGAAGCCCCATTGCTTCAGCTTGTATTTTGTAAGGGATTGGGCGATGGCGGTAACATTCTCTTTGCGTACGTATTGCATAATCTGTATAGAAGGGGTCTGGTAAAAAGGCGATGGAAATAGGGTTAGGGTACCCCTCTGCTGAGAGTAAAATAGGATTGAAGTGGAGCGAGTGCAATGAGGGAGAGGTGTGAGAGCCAAGGTAGGAGGAGGGCACGAAAGTTAGGTGGGCAAGGTGCGAGATTTATGGGGGTTGTGGTTCGGTTACCTTTCTTATGTACTTTTGAAAACAGTTACTGGGTACTCAGGTACTAGTAGCTTACCAGTCAGATACTAGCGCACCTACCGCAACATGTACCTCCCGGGTACTGCACAGTACTATGTAGTAGTAGTCTCGGTGCCATTTTTGGCCCACACTACCTCCAACAAGACACGCTACAAGATATTCACCAATCAAACGGCTGTCGTAACCGATGCTGCGACCTGAACTTGCTAACACATTTGTGGCGTTGAAGGATTGGCTTCGAGAGCTTCCAGGGCCACTGGTTTTATGCAAGATAACGCTCTTTGACCTGCCGCGGCAGCCACCAACACCTCTGAGAGCTACGCGAATGGGTCAGGCTTTGTGACAATCGGCTGGCCGCCATATGCTTTCGTGACCTTCATCCGGTTGAGACTGTTTGGAATTGGACGATGCATGGCGTGGCTACAAAGTTCCCAGCGATCCCAATTCCATCAAGTTGTAATTTCTTGCCCCTCTGCAGCCACTCGCAACCTTATCCCCGTCAAGTCGTACGTTTATTGCTATCAACGTCATGTCAATCGTAACTTTTGCTCCTACGACTACCGCTACGGCCACCTCCGCTCCTCGACTTCACCCTTCCTGCTATGGCTCGGAGGATGCTTGCCTGTTGGAAATCACCACCTGTTGGATCCGGACACACGTGCCTTCTCTGGGACCCGGAATCTCGGCCAACATTCGTGTGCGAGAGAGAGATAGATATTAGGTGTGTTGGGGGTATCTCCTCCTCTCCGACTCGGTTAACAAACCCTGGCGCTCGTTCTCAATCTTCAAGCATCGGATAACCTTTCAGTGATCAGTTGCATACGTTTTGCATACTTACTGCTGCTTGTCCCACTCACCTATTGACGGACGAAATCACCCCTCCCCGCACCAAGGCACCAAGTGGAGGACGTGAGCCACGCTCTGTCAAGGATTCATATCTCTCTGCCTTTGCCCATTGCAAGGTGAATGAGGCTTCCTCGACAATGCCGAAAAGCTTGAGCTCCCACCTCTAGACGTCCAAACCCGGCCATCCCACTGTCTTGGTATGATATGCTATACTCTTCCTAAAGGCATGGAACCTAGCTCATGTGTATATCAACCGCATCGAATTCAATAACACGTCCAAGCGACGCGAGTGACTCAAGCCGATAAAGGAGATGCTTCGACAGTGCTTGGAGACAGTGGTGGTACAGTTCGAGATTGACCAGTTGCTCGTCTATGTCGAAAACGTAGATCAAAGCAATCTATTCCGGTCGAGAAGGAAGTAGTCACGGAACGATGGTACACCAAGGAGCGAATGCAAGTCGACCAGGGTCAATTTTGAAGTCGCGACATTCATCTCCAATAAGCTGCGCAGGTCTAAGCTGGCTACATACAGTGTATATGGCTGGACAACTAGTTCTACATGATGCCCCGTTTGGCGCCCCTCGCCCCTTGCTTCCGGGTAAGAGACCCGATTTCCTTATGCAACACTTGGAGGACTGAGTGACCAGCCAATTCCGTCGCTAAAAGTGAATGTTGCCAATCTGTCCAAGCTAAGAAAGGACAACTTGCTTCTTTTGCATGTAGTCTGCAGGGCGGTGTTGGTCCAACAGGTTGATGACAATGTTGATGTAATCGGTCACCACCCCTCGCGTGAAAATTGGCATTTCGACCATCAAGTGCTCCCAGTACTCGTCCCAATGGTGGACGAGACCCGACGCCCCGATCGTGTTGTGCTCGATGATATCCAGCTGGGTGCGTATACTGGCGACGGTGTCCTCGAGGGCTGCCTTCATCGTCGGGTCTTGAAAGTAATTGAAGACCGAGATGCTCTGATATTACGAAAATGCGACGGTTAGTATTGGAGAAAGTTGGAGAGAGAAAGAGAAGGAGAGGAGAGAGGGTCTGGGCGTCCTAAGAACTGACCTTCTTGACATAGGACATCCACTTGGCAGCAGCATCGGAGCTGCCCACGCCACCAGACATGCCTTCCACTACCAGCTTTCCAAGCGTTTCATACCCTAGGGGCTGCTTCAGGCCAATCAAGGCGCCCTTAATTTGATTCATCTGGCCGTCGGCAAGAAGAAACGGAGCAAGGTTGCTGTTCGAACCGAAGGCCTCAAAGACCCGGCTCATGGGGTTCGTAATGTCCGGGGACGTTGGCGAGACCGGTGGAAGGCCCGGGGGAAGTTGAAAATCTTGGGAAAAGATCTGGTTGAAGTATGCGGGCGAGATCCTGCTCAACACCGATCTTCCGCCGCCGGGCAGATTCCCAGTCACGCAACTCTCGGCGAATCGCATCAAGACTTGTAGCTGTTTTAGAGAACAGAGCAAAGTTAGTCCACTGCGGTAATATAATTTATCGTGGCAAGGTCGTTGGAAGAGACCCGAGGGACAAGAGAGACAAAGCCTACATCTACTGGGTGCTCGGTATCGAGAGCTGCTGGAATCAACCCGGCGCTGCTCCCTGCCTTCCGGATCACATCGGCTTTTTCGCATACAGTTGATACCAGATAGTAGTAGACCTGGGGAGCGGTGCGCAGAATCTTTTGGATGAAGACGCCACGCGAGGGATAGCGGTTAGATGTCATGTCAAATAGACCATCCACCCTGCTGGCGATTCTTCTTGGCTCTCCGCCGCGCCTGTTCAACGATGAAATGGCCGCGGACCCTTCGAATCCCATGGCATCGTCTGCTTCGAGTGCACATTCCAGAGGGAAGGCCTGGCACCAGTCGTAGTCCGGGCAGTAGCCAGGGAGAGGAGGCGTCGGGATGTCGACTTTGCAGCAGGCAACTCTTTGCCTGCCCCCTATTGGAAGGGAAGAGCCAGATACGTGTCAGTTGACATGCACAACGACTGGGGATGTTGATAGAGTCGATAGGTACTTACACCAGCAACTAGTTGAGCTATCGCCATCACTGAACCGGTCGACGGTGACCTCGTCGTCGTTGCACTTGGCGTCCGCGCAGTCAGGCCATGTCCCTCTCCACCGACACTCCTTCAGAGCCACGGGCTTTGGACAGCACAAATCGGTGCTATGCATCCCGGGGGTGCAAAACCCGTTGACTGTCTTACTCAAGACCGCCGTCTCGGTCTGAGAATTGCAGCTGTGCCAACAACCCGACCAGTGGCACCCGTATGTGATCAGCGAGTACTCGAGCGACTTGCAGCAGAACGCCTTGGTCCCCCTGAAGCACGCGCCCACTGAATTGCCCGGGCCGCCTCCCCAGCGCGACGCCCAAAGCTGCATCTCTCCCTCGTGGCACTGACCGTTGCAGTCGGATCCCCCTCCACGCCACGAGCATTCCGTCACGGCCTCGGAAGCGGGACAGCAGATCGACCGCCCCATATAGTCCCCTTGGTACTCATCCTTGTCCCACCCAAGCTTAACCTCGTGGCTCTCGCACCTGGACTCGAAGGTGTTGTCTTGCGCCGTGCAGTCAATGGCCAAGCGGCACCGCGGACCACCCAGCTGCTGCTGTACACCCCCCGGCCCGTGTGACCCAAGATTGCCATCAGCGCCGCCCCCTCCTCCCATATGGCCGTTGGGGTCGCCGGCCGAGCCCCCGATATTGCCCTTGCCCAAGCCTCCGATAAGCCAGGCCCTGCCCGGACCTCCGACAAGATTTACCAGGGCGAGGTTGGTCGGGTCCTCGAAGGACAAACTCCCGCCGCCGGGGAGTACCCCCCCGCCGGTACACCCACTGCCCGAGCAGGTGCAGAGATTGGACGGGCAGTTGCCGTGCGCACACGCCCACTGGCAGAGGCCGTAGTCGGTAGTAGCACCGGCGGGGCCGCCAATCATAGCGGTGAGAGCCGGCGGAGAGGGCCCGGCGGTGCCCGCCTGCGTGCAGGTGCAGATCTCCGGGGGGCAAAAGCCGTAGTAGCAGGAGAAGCTGCAGAGGTCCGCGTAGGGGCCATCGGCCATACCAGCGACGCAGACGGGGATGGGAGGGGCCACGGGATTAGGTGCCGTGCAGGTGTGACCCGCAGGGTAGGTCTGGCATAGGCTGGCCGGGCAGTTGCCGTAGTTGCACCCGAAACTGCACAACCCAAGGTAGGTGCTGTCTATCCCGGGCTTGGGGCAGCCGTTGACATTGAGGGCGGTGGGTCTGGCGATAGCAGCGCCCTATACATATATATAGTTTAGCAATTATCGAAGAGCAGGATTTATCGTAGAGGATGGAGAGATAGCTAACTCACTAACGATGTGCAGGTGCATACCGACGGACAGTATCCGTATTTGCACGCGAACGAGCAGAGGTCGAGGTATTTCGGGTCGCCGAATCCGCTAGTGCAGACGGAACTGGCGAGTGATAAGGGAGAGACGGAGGAGATGGAGCGAGGATTGCCTACGATAACGTTGGCGTTCCAGTTCTCGATGCCGTCGGGACAAGCCGTGGTTATAGCGTCCCCGGACGCCGAGAGGGTCTGGGCGCCGGAGCGGCTAATAGTTACGACGACGGTGCCGGTCCGACCCCCCGTGTCCGAGCTCCCACGGTACAAGCCGGCGCCGCCGCTAGGACTGATAGTCCAGCTACTGGCGATAACCTGTCCGCCTATGGATACAGAAACAGTAGCCGCAGATCCTAGCAGTGCTGCGTAGAAGACCTTGTCTTGTGCTAAGACGGCGGGAGGGTAGACCTGTTGCAACTGGCTCGCTGTGTTTCCAGTTGTACCCCCAGTGCCACATGCCGAGTGTGGATGTTCGCGATACCAAGCCACCACGTTTTCGGTGTTGAACGAGGTAGTATTAGACTTGGCCATATCGATGAGGAAAGGTAGGAAAGTACGCCACCCGTCGTGGTTCTTGTTAAGGGCATAGTTGAGGGGCGCTCTACCATGTGCGGCGTCGAATGCCACATATGCATTGGATCTCAAGGGCCCGATATGGTGGCATTCTCCGTAGTCGTTCCAGGAGATAATCTGGACGTACTCGGGCTGGAGAGACATAACGTGTACCCAGCGGTCAAACCACAGCGAGTCGCCCCGCCATAGCCAGTTCTTGCGGAAGCCGGGCATATTGGTGTAAAACCAAGGGGCTACGGGCATCATATACGAAGCACCACCGAGCGCATCCGTGTAGGAGTAGTCTGTAAAGGTGCTCATGCTGTTTGGGCCTTCGGGCCATGCTGCCCAGTTGCTCAGGCCGTCGGCTGTTCCTTTGGCCCATGCCGGACCCGCTCCTAGGGATGACCAGGACGGCATAAAGAAGCAGTTGGTGGCTGTCTTGATCTCCGGCCAGTCAGCCGACGCCGCCGGGCCTTCGAATGTAGTAACAAGCGGTTTAGAGCCACGTTTATAGTAGGCAGGTTTCGAAGAGTATTGGTTGATAAGTGCGATGACATCCGCTTTATCCCAGAGACCATTGCCGGCATAATCAAAGCTGAAAAAAACACACCCTCGTTTCACTGCCATAATGGAGTGCCTTTCTCTCGTTATGATGATGCTCAAGGCATGGCTGTTTCTCTTGCACCTGGCCACTACTGTATCTGCCCAAACTTTCCCGGACTACTCGCTCCCAAACATCTGGCAAGGCCCCAGTCCCACTTGTCTGACGGCTCTGAACACCACCATCCAGTGTTCAGCTCTTCTACCCATTTCTGCGGAAAAGTAAGTCCTTATACCCCTTTATGTTGGTTGAGACCGGAGTCGAACCTATACCAACCCCGTTTTCAGCAACGTACCGCGTCTCACCGCCCAGAATCTCACAAGCCTCTGCACGACCACTTGTCTCTCTTCACTCAACAGCGCAAGGGCGGCAATCCAGTCAGCATGTACACTAGCTACCGACGTGATCCCGCTAGATTGGGGAACATATCCAGCGACGTACCTCGTGGATCTGTTCCTATACACCTTTGGCCTAAACTGCCGCCGTGATTTGTGAGTTTTCCGTTCCTCGGCTGAACTCCAGTCTCAACAGACACATTCGAGCTAATCCTGTCACACAGAGCCACAAATGAGTACTGCGATGTCCTTTTCATTGACTGGTTGAACCAACCCTCTGGCCAGCTCACGGCAGCACAGGAATGCTCTGACTGCATGCTCGGCGCGTCTCAAATGCAGCTCAACTCCCCCTTCGGATATGACCCTGATTTTGCGTCGGCCCACACATCACTCACCTCGTCCTGCTCCAAGACGGGATATGACTTTACTTCGCCACCGCCATATGTTCCCCCCGCCAGTACAACGACGGCAACGGGCACTGCAACCTCAATACCATCGGCTTCACCTACTGACGCACTCGACCCAGGCTGTGTCAGGCTATACACGGTCCAGGCCGGCGATACTTGTAACAGTATTGCTGTATCTCAAAACGTCAGTACATTTGCAGTCTATGGTTCCAGCGGGTTGGAGGACTGCTCAAACCTGCCTACAGGGAGCAAACTGTGTCTCCTAGGCCAGTGCGTAACATACCAGGTGCAACTGGGCGACACTTGCGATACTATTATAGCTGCTGCCGGTATTACTGTGAGCCCTAGCATGTTTGTCGCCTGGAATCCAAATATCAACGCCGTGTGCTCCAACCTAATCAGCTTGGTTGACGATTACATTTGCTTGAGCCGCCCGGATGGGCTCTTGACCCCCAACATCACGCTACCCAGTGCCGCGGTTCGTGCAACAGCTACCGCTTGGCCGACATTTGTGCCTACAACTACACCACAACTCCCTACGGCACCAGGAACATTGACGGGTTGTACGAACTACACAAACTACAAGGACACCACCGAGTACGACAATTTCTATCAGCCCAAGTACCGGGATTACACAGACGTTGTCAACCGCTGTTTCTATGTCGCTACGACCAACGACATTACTATCAACCAACTTCTGTCTTGGAATCCAAGCTTGAACACAGATCAATCTAACTGCACTCTCGCCGCAGGGTACAGCTACTGCGTACGAAACGGCAACACTAGTAAGTTCGGCTTCATTAAGTCACATTAACTTGCATCCTTCAATGCCCTCCACTAACGTCTCTCCCCCTCCGTAACAACAGCCGTCGCACAACCACCAATGAAAGCCTGCATTCCGGCGAACTCCACCGTCATCCCGCCGGGCACAACTGCCTCATGCAACTGCTACACGCAGTATAGCGGTTTCGAAAACGGATCCGTGAATTGCACGATGTTCGCAGACAGCTTCAAGATCACAGTTGACAACCTGCAGGCCTGGAACCAGTGGCTCGCGGGCTCCCTGTCAACCTGCGACACTGCCCTCTTCACCGGCCTCACTGGAGATGCAAAGCGTCAGCTCTGTGTTGGTAACGGGTCAGTCATTTCAACAACAACCACTAGTCCGACATCAACGTCGACCTCTACAACCTCGTCGAGGTCATCCACGTCGACTACCATAACAACTTTATCCACAAGTCGATCATCAACCACCTCGATCACCTCGACTGCGGCCCCGACAACCTCGCCCCCCGGATCCGTCTGCATTCTCGGCACCGACACGGGCAACCCCAACCAGTCAGGCCTCTGCTCGTTTGCCTGTCACTACGGGTACTGCCCACCAGGCCCTTGTGTCTGCACAGCTTACGGCGCGCAGGTAGCACCTCCACCTAACACTGGAGTCGCGGGTTACAAGCTGGCGTGGGAGGACGACTCGTACATAGGCCTCTGCAGCTACGTTTATGATCACGGGTATTACCCGACGGGGGCGTGCACCAACAACCCTGACGGAAGCCCTCAGACCTGAGACGTGACACACATGCAGATACGCATTCAGACAGGCAAACAGACTGGCATGTCACATTCATTCTTTATTTCGTCCAGTTATTATCTACACATTATCTACATGCCTGCTTAGGTGATTTATTACGTAGGGGGGTTCATTTCAGTGGTGGGATGGTTGGAGATTAGCACCTCTAGTGTAGGTAAATTACTTACGTTGGTTACGTTGATTACTGCATTACACCCTTCCCTGCCGCTGCGGTTTCCCGAAGTTTCCCTGGGCGTCTGGCGGCGAAAATTGCAGACCTTCCCAACATGTCTACCTCAGCGTGACCGTATCTCGATCTCCACTCCCGTTCCCCAAGGGTGAAGACACTGGCAGCAGGAGCAGAGCCCCGTCGGGTCCCATCATTCATCATCACCAGCACCCTACCGACAGCCGTACGACTCAAATTCAATAAACGTTTTAGATAGTAGCTAACTTAAGTAAGTGGTAAGTAGGTTATATTACCAGAAAGAGTAACTAGACACACAAGTTAGCAGTTCTAACAAGCTTAGCCGCAGTACCGAACAACTCCGTTACCGATACAAGAACAAACAAGTTAAGTACACCGGTAATCCAATAGCTGCTAGCGCGCCTACGCTTGCTCCTATAACGATGATAGTGTACTTCAGTACAGCGTAGAAACTCTAGAGCCTGTGGTACAAAACCTAGCTACAATTTAGAACAGTTCGATAAGTTGAACTGTCTTTGGTAACATATTTGAGTGTTAGGAAAAAACTCGTTACAATACGTTTAGATTTATAGGGTGTCTTTTCTCTTTTCCCTACCTTAAGATAATATCTTATAGAATAGTGACAAATGAATAGATTCCCTTTATCTCCTTTATGCCCACGTACTGCGTTATGATAGAACCAAGACACGAACTATGATATGAAGTGTAGAAGCCCTCAATGCTAAAGTTTAGCATTGAGAGCGATGCAGCGATGCGAGCTAAAAAGTCACATGCTTTCCCCCCCCACCACTTTCTTGTTCAATCCATGCACCAAAACTCCGTCAGTTCCATCCTGCACCAACATACGTCGCTTTACTCGAATCCGACCAGACAATTCTAGACAAGTCGCTCTTCCGCGATGACCTCTTCAAACAAACCTGCCGAAGAGTAGAGGACAGGAACGAAGCCAGGATCATGTTGGACATCACACCCTTGATTGTCCCGCGTGCAGAAATTCTCGCCACGGCGCCACCTAGCTTGAGTGCTTGATTGAAAGTACCAATCTACACGTTCATTTTAGCTCCATGCATTACTGCCTGGTCCATATTTAAGGCCGAAATGCCCGAAGACTAACAAATATTTTAAAGCCTAAGGCTATAACTCACCGGGAGCTCGCGCCGGTAGTCTACTGTGTAGGTCTCATGGGTACCTACAAGATGCCTGTCCCCTAAGCGGCAGACGGAAGCGCCAGGGATTTTAAGAGGCAGGTTCGGATCTAACCAGATTAAGCGCGGGGCCGCATCTCCACTCCTCCTCTGTGGCTGACGTCAAGCCTGTTGTTTAAGCCACTTCTCGATTAAACATCCTACAACACAAACCTACCTGGTAGTTAGGGTGCCGTTCGAGAGACTGTTCTGGGATCATTTGTCTCAAATGCTCGTCGACGCTGTCTTTGCCCGACAGGTAGCAGAGAGCCGTCGCGTGTTGCTCGATCGGCGGTCGCAGCCATGTCCTGGACGGCTTTCCTGTTGACCTATCTCCTCGGTGGAATCACCTTTGTTCCTCTTGTTGTTCTGGTTGTTCTAGTCCACGCCTATCTTACCTTTCCAGTCCGCCAAGATGACGCCAATTTGCCAAACCCAAGCTCGACCGAGGACGATATCGTTCAACCCGGTGATGATACTGCAGCCCTGAAAGCGGCCCGGAAACACGAGACAAAATCCAAGATTTCAAGTCATGTTGACTCCGATGTTGCCGCCGGATACTTCGCTGTCTGCCGAGAGTACACTCCCATGGGCATCAACGCAAAACCAATCGAGCGATCAACCCCTGTTGGCTCGACCACTGTCGCGGCCCCGAGTCCCAGCGTCTACCAGACAATGTACCGGAGCCTGTTCGACCGAAAGCAGAACCATGGTCCGTTAGATAACCAAAACACCATGCAACGTCCAAAGAAGGCTGGAAATGTGTTCTACGTCGTCTTACGGTAAGTCCTCATGCTTGCGGCTCTGTAGTCACAAGCTAATTCATGGACCCCAGGCACGGCCACCTGATGTTGTTCGATGACGACGAGCAGCTCGAGGTCCGCCACGTCGTTTCCCTAGCCCACCACGCGGTCAGCATATACTCTGGAGGATATAAAACGCCAGAAGGCGAGCTGTTCATCAAGAGGAATGCCATTTGCTTGTCCCGGAAGACCGACGGCGGAGACATGGCTTCGGATACCCAGATGTCCAAGCCTTTCTTTCTCTTCTCCGAGAACTGCTCTGCCAAAGAAGACTTCTACTTTGCTTTGCTAAGAAATCAACCGCAAACCTTGTCCTCCAGCAACAAGGCCCCCTCGCCCCTTGCGTTCGATATTAAGCACATCATCTCGTTGGTGCAGAGACTGCATTCGTCTGAAGAGCATATACATTCTAGGTGGCTTAATGCCATGCTTGGGAGGATATTTCTCGGCATATACAAGACGAAGGACGTGGAGAATTTCATAAGAGAGAAGCTTACGAAAAAGATTGCTCGCGTGAAACGGCCTTCTTTCCTGTCGAACATAACAATACGAGGAATCGATACAGGAGAGTCAGCGCCATATATTACCAATCCGAGGCTCAAGGATCTGACGGTTGAGGGGGAGTGCTGCATGGAAGCCGATGTAAAGTACACTGGCAACTTCCGTCTGGAGGTGGCCGCCACGGCCAGAATCGACCTGGGCAGCCGACTCAAAGCCCGGGAAGTCAGCCTTGTTTTGGCAGTGGTGCTAAGGAAGCTTGAGGGCCACATGCTCCTGAAGATCAAACCGCCACCGAGCAACCGCGTGTGGTTCTCTTTCCAGTCCATGCCAAAGATGGAGATGACCATCGAGCCGATCGTGAGCTCGCGCCAAATCACGTACACAGTCATTCTTCGCCAGATCGAAAACCGTATCAAGGAGGTGATTGCTGAAACCCTTGTTCTTCCCTTTTGGGACGACATACCCTTCTTCAAGACAGATCACAAAAACTGGCGAGGGGGCATTTTCCAGGGGGATGATGCCGTTCAGTCATCTATCGATCTGGAAACTAGTCTGGCCCAAGTCGGAGACGTGGATGATGTCGACCAACTCGAAGAAGGCGGAGCGGCTGACTCGGGCATTCCAACAGTGGTGAAGAGCCACAGCTTGCCGGTTATCGAAGCGACAACCAAGTCCACCGGTTTTTTTGGGAGGAAGAAGGCGGAATCTAAGGGCACTCCCACCGCGATGTCATCTGCGTCTGCCTCTACGACGAGCGTAGATATCAAGACTGAAAACGGACCTGAGCGACGGGCTACTAGACGCAGCTCCTTTCTCAGCTCTCCTACTCCGACCATCAGTACTGATTCTCTAGATGTCGAGGCCGTCAAGCCTGCGTCCCTGCCGTCTGATCAAAGCACAGGAAGCACAGCTGCTGCTGTGCTTGCAAACCTCTCGGCTAAGTCGGACGAGACGTCGCATGCTTCGAGTCCGGCAGCAACCGTTTATAGGCCTTACATCACATCTCAATCTCCTAGTCAGTCCTCTATATCCTCCCGTGAAACGATCGACCCGGACGTTGCCGAGAACGATAAAGACGCGACTCCTCCACCCCGGCGAGGCACGGCGTCATCAGCCGAAACCCAAGATGATGTACCTTCCCAGTCTCCTTCCTCGACACCGAAAGGATCTGTCCGCAGCCAAACAGGGTCCCTTGCCAGAGGGCTTTTCAGCCGCAAGGAGACTGTGGAAGGGGACGCCTCGCGAGGTGCCAGTGAGCGTGAGCAGCAGCGACGCAATGCTCTGGCGGCCGTGTCTAACGCGGCTGCATCTGCTAAACGATGGGGCCTCGGCGCCTTACAAAGACACAACGAGAGCAACAAGAACGGGAACGCTCCGGGCGACGAGCCACCTCTGGATCTAAAACAACCAATGGGACGCGGACGTCCTCTTCCGCCGCCTGGCACACCGCTGCCGATGCCGGACAGGAAGACAAAGACAGCACCGCCGCCTGTGCCTAGACGGAAGCCTGTTCCTCCGCCAGTCTTGGAACACCACACATCCTCGAACCAGCACGAAGGTAATCCCCCTGAACATCATGGACGACCGGTTCCTCCGCCCCCCCTGCCCAAGCGCAGGCAGGTAGCTGCAGTTAATCAACAGCCCGATGACGACGATACGGGAATGCTTGTGGTTGAGGCCCCAACGGAGTCCGAGCCAACGACTCCTTCAAGCTCCATCCATACACCATCCTATATTCCGCCCTGGGTAGAGGATGCCGGGGACGCCGGGGACGCTGATTCCTGTGATCAGCCCGGCATCAGCGGCGATGTGCCTCGGCGCAAGGGGCTGGACCTTGTTAGCCCCACGAGAACTAGGTCACGTGAACTTTGCAGCGAGTCGACTGCTGGGTCAGATTTATCCCCATCCGAAGAGTCGCATGGCCAAGAGGCCGCCACAAATGGTGGTGACGATGATGAATTTTCGGCGTGGATGGATAATGTTGATGATTCAGAGCCTGACTCTAGTAGTGTTGCCACAAGGTAGAGGCAGTCCATACGCGTGCCATTGTTGGGCGTAACTTTCAGGTCAAGGACTTACGACGGTCGGTGGGAATACATTATGGAGCTAAGGAGTATGTGCAGCAACGAGTGATACATCTCGTCATGTCTTTCATCATTCGAATACACTTGGTATACAATTCACTTGGGCGTTCCTCTGCTCAGCGGGGATCACGCTGCGTCCATTGCCATACCACCGACAACCGAAAGGGCTGTCACGTAATATCGTTGCTATTGCGATGAACGTCACTGTGCATGCCAGTGTTCACAAAGTCCAATCCCAAATCGGAAAACGTTTGTATGGTTTGGATTCTTAGGTCGACCATACACCAAGTACTACCATTAACGGACCATAATATGGGACAATAGAGGCACATCGAAGCGTGCGGGGAGGATGGTATCAGACGGCCGCCTTCGAAATACAGCGAGATGAAGTTATATGAAGTTGGTAGTCGCGCAGTTGCGGGACGTTGATTGTTGTTGACGTCGTCGACACTGCTCTGTGGTTGCTACCACACAGGCTAAAAGGAGGCTGAATAACCCTGCCTCGTCTGCCAACGGCTGGCTGCTCGTGGCAAGGCTTTCATCCCGATAGACTAACTTTAAACGCGGTAGTGAAGTTCTTATTGGTCTTCGCAGGCCGCCTCCGAATATCGTTCCCCTTGCCTTCCCCGGGCTCGTCTGAGTACAGTTCTATTTGGCCCAGATCGCCATCCACATGCAGGTAAAACAATACAATCGCATAGCCCGTGCCTCTAACAACGCCCGTCATGAACGTTCGCAGTCCCTCGGCCTCTGATCTGGTTGCTAGTTCTTGACATGCCCCGATACTGCGTCGCCGAGCCGTTGTTGATCTTCATCACGAGTGCGGGTGTCCTTCCGCTCCAACGACGAGCTTGCGTCGAGCAGAGAAAGTCTCCGGATGATACCCAGCAATGCCACCTCGTGCACTTGATTACGCAGCAGGTCCATGATGTACCTCAACGATATGTTCGAGCAGCCATATTTCCTTGCTCTTGCATATGCAAACATCGGCCAGAGAGTGCAGTCAAGATACGCAGGCCACATACAGGGGCGAAAACTCTATGATGGAGCTATCAAAGCACGTATAGGGAAGACTGTTGACATCAAGACTCTAGGAGCTAAGAATGCCGAGAACCCAGAAATAGACATTGACAAGGAAACATTAGACTCGGGCGCACTGAGCATGGAATGCGAGTCCCCCAGGAATCTGGGAGATGGGCAGATGAAGTTCTCATACCCGGGCTAGTATTGTACCTTTTCGACCTTAGCCAGTGATTGCTCAAATATATCCACGGTACAAAATAGACGTTCAGATATAGGCAAAAAAATCCTTCCACAGTTGAAGACTATGGGACCCCAACCGCAAAAGCAAGATTGCGGATGGGTACACATATAGAGTTAAGTCTCCGTTAAGGTGTGAAGTTCATTCGGACAACATCTAAACATATCGCTGATCGTCCCAGAGAGGGAGATCCAGAAGTAGTCATCAGGTGCCTGACACAATGCGGAGAGAATGAACGGCTCGTGGTCCCCGGTGAACTTCGAGTCTATCTATATATTCCCCCTCCGTGCCATGGAAAGAAACCCTGCTGCGATAACCAGTCAGTTTGAGTAAAGCATCTGAGTGCCCCAGTAAAAGTCAACCACCAATCCACTGGGAGGTAAGTGCTCTCATAAGTCGTTGATGATACGTGGGCCGTCCTAACCCAAAGATGACAGAAGACAAGGCGTCTCGGCTGATCAACATGAAATTCCTCGCACTTGCCGCCGTTGCGGTTGGCCTTGCCTTAGCCGATGACCTCGCAGAGACGGCCTGTCCGACGGTAACGAGGCAGCTCATCAACCCGAGCTGCAGCAAGGACTGCGACGCGGGTGACTGCCGGTTCGTGACGACGATCCAGAACCCGTGCGGCTGCCCGGCGGCAGTGCCGACGGCATCTCTCCTGCAGCCGTGCAATGCCGAATGCCCATACGGGGGCTGCGACATCGTGTTCCGGACCACCAAGCTCCCGTGTCCCACGACCACGACCACGTCGTCGACGTCCAGTTCCACAACCACCACGCGGCGCACTCGCAGGTAAGGAGAACCCCACCGGGTGAGACTCGGTGATGTAATCACGATAACGTGGCTGACACGTAATGTCTTCCAGGCCGAGGCCGACAACGACCACGTCGACTTCGACTTCTTCGACATCGACCAGCACCACCAGGCCGATCATCACCACCAGTATAACCACGCTGCCGCCGAGACCGACCACCACGCCGTGCCCAACCGTGACGAAACACACTCAGCCGGGTGGGTGCGATCCGATTCGCTGCCCCGTGCCAACATGCATTTTCCGCGAGACGGTGTCGTTGCCGTGCGGTTGTGCTGAGCCCAAGACGGTTCTGTACATCGAGGGCTGCTCGACGGCGTGTCCGGAGGGCTGCATGACGCGGACGACGACTGTCAGTGCGGCTACTTGCACGACCTAGAGTTTCTGCATCGGAGATATCTGTGGAGTTAGTCGCATCAGGAAGTGAATTTCGGGTGTAGTATATCGTAGCATTCAAGCTTATTTGTTCCACATCTTTGAACTCGCCCAATATACAGTACCCCCACCGGTGTTTTCTGGCCGTCGACTTGTCTTGTCATACAAACGATGCCGACTGGCAGTTTCATCACCAAGTGATAGACCTAAGTAAATTTGAGGAAGAGTCCTATGGATGTGAACATCGTCCTTCCGAGACATCATCATGTGAACATCCATGCTCAAGTCACGTGATAGCGGTGCGAGCCTACCTTAACCTACTACCTCCTTCCCCAACTTTGAAGCTCCCGTCCTGAACTTCCCCGCCTCCCCACACTGGCCCCCAACCATGACCTCCCGGTATCGAGTCGAATGTGAGTGATTGTTGATCAAGCCGACAGCCAGTGCAGTCTGTGGAGAGATCTGATTCGGGATACTGGAGTGTAGATGCGCTCAAGACTCACAGGCGAGATCAATTCATAGGTGAGCATCTCTTGTCCGTTGTGTGTAGCCTAAACTACCACGAAACCTATATGCTTCACCTTCACCGCCGAGGGCACCAATTCGGGGAATTTCCAGGATGAAACACCTACCTCGTAGTATCTCTTTCTTTGGTGATCCATGTTAACCAGCCCAACTGCACAGAATGGGTCAAAGGCCTTCTGGCAGTGCCGTTCGTGCTGTACTCGCAGCCAACCGGTGTCTTCGATGGCAAGGGCTTCAGCCAGGCCAAGGCGCAGGAGGAAGCCCACCGCCGATATAGCGAGATCCTCCGAGATGTCGAGTTCATGATTGACGACTGTAGTAAGTGAATCATGACTCGTATTACTGTCGATGAGGGAGGCTGAGGTTCACATAGACTGTCCCTCCCCCTCCTGAATAGTCGCCCACCAGAACGAGGACAACCCAATGCCGTCCAAGCTGAAGCTCCTCGTCCCGACCGTCGGACCGTTCTTCACGCGGCTCCCGCTAGAGGCCGCGTTCAAGTACCAGGACCACAAGAGATACATCTCTTCTCGGCGTTTCGTCTCCCCCTCCTTCAACGACATCCGCCTCATCCTCAACTCGGCCCAGATCATGGCCGTTACCACCTACGGCACTCTGCAGCTGGCGACCTTTGACGGAGACGTCACGCTGTACGATGACGGACAGAGCCTGGAGCCCGATAGCCCCGTGATATCCCGCATGATAGGTTAACAACCCCGACCCCTGCGCTATTGCAACGCGGTCACTAACGAATTAGCACAGATCTACTCCGCAAAAACGTCAAGATCGGCATCGTCACGGCCGCCGGCTACACGACCGCAGAGCGGTACTACTCCCGCCTGCACGGCCTCCTGGACGCCATGGCCCTCTCGGCCGACCTGTCGCCCACACAGAAGCAGAACCTCATCATCATGGGCGGCGAGGCGAACTACCTCTTCGAGTTCTCCCCGAGCTCGGAGCACCTCCTCTCCCCCGTCCCGCGTAGCCAGTGGCTTACGCCCGAGATGTCCCTCTGGGACGCCTCCGACATCGCCGCCCTCCTCGACGTCGCCGAGGCCGCGCTGGCGGAGTGCATCAAGAACCTCAACCTGCCCGCGGTCGTGATGCGCAAGGACCGCGCGGTAGGGATCATCCCTTCCCCCGCCGAGGTTAGGATCCCGCGCGAGAGCCTCGAGGAGACGGTCCTGGTCGTGCAGAAGATCCTCGAGCTCAGCCCCGTGGGGCGCAGCAGGCGGGTCCCCTTCTGCGCGTTCAACGGCGGCCGCGACGTGTTTGTCGACATTGGCGACAAGAGCTGGGGCGTCGCCGTGTGCCAGCGCTGGTTCGGCAGTGGTGGTGCGAGCGGAAACGAGAGAGGCGGCGGCATGATCAAGGCCGAGAACACGCTCCATGTTGGGGATCAGTTCCTCAGCGCCGGCGCCAACGACTTCCGCGCGAGGAGCGTGGGCACCACGGCCTGGATTGCGAGCCCGGCCGAGACGGTCGAGCTGCTGGATGAGCTGGCTGATCTCATGGGAAAGAAGCTCTCTTGAGGCGTTCGGCCTGGTATCGGGTCAGGCAGAGACATAGAATAATACGTGGACCGAGGCAGAGTGGTTGATAGAATGACTCTTCACGAAAACGATCATAGAATATTCTTGTGTCCCAGACTTCGGATCGTCGTTGATGGCAGCCTGATACAGGTTGTCTCGCGCATAATACGGTCATGTCTGCACGTCATTTCATCCGTTCATTTGTCTCCCATTTTTGGTGACCATCTAACTTCCGAGACAATTGAGGTGCATACCGCAACACATCTCCGACACCGACATAGGAAATAATCTGTGGTCTAGTGGCAGTCCCTGAGGACTAGTCGGATCTTATGTGTTTTCTCAGTCTTGGCCCTCTGACCACCCATATATATCAAGTGCCATGCCACTCTCAAGCCAAGTAACCTGCTTTGTCGGTCCCAGTCTAATTTTTCTCATTGCCTTTACCCATAGCCTGTCGCAGGGCGAGCTCGCAAACAAAAAGGAAAACAAAAAAATGACCATATGTGCAGTGGTGGGGGGTATAATACTAAGAAACACCATAAAAAGACGCCGTGCCTAAGAATGGCAGCTTCGAAACTGGGGTTACAAGAAAAACATCAAGGGAATTGGCTGACACTGGTAGATGTCACCCTTATTGTGGAGACGTAAATGGGCCCAGAGTACCTCTCCGCAGAGAGGGACGCTCTCCGAGAGGACGATGCTAGCGGTACTCGCCGAAGGGCGCGCCGAAGTTGTTGTTCCTCTTAAGCTTGAGGGGAATATCTGTCTCCTGTTCTTCGCGGCTTCGGGGGCTGGAGTTGCTGTTCTCCCCCTTCTCTGTCGCCGTGTCGTCTCCCCCAATCGTGGTATTCGTTTCCCTCGACTCCTCTTCGTCCACGACATCCCGCAAAACGGTTGGGACAGCCGCTGCGGTGCCCTTGCTAACCTCCTCGAGCTTGTCCGACAGTTGTTTGAAGAAGATCTCGTCGTGCGCAGGCATGTTCCGTACCATCAGAGGACCTCGCAACGGTGCGTCCCCGGGGCCAGCTTCGAGCATGGCCTCTTCCGGGTAGTTGCTGTGATCCTCGCTGATTTCGCTCTTGCGGGTGGTCGGTGGCTCGGAAGGCTCGGAAGACGAGGTGGCAGCGCTGCTATCAATCATGTCCCCGTGTTGGAGGGTCGGCGTTGACTCCCCGCTGCTGCTGGCCGTGGTAGCAGTTACGGTTGGCAGGACGGAGAGCGAGTGATTCGGGGTATGGCCGGCATGCATCGTCAATCGGTCGACTTCATCGGCTGCAAGAGCTTGGAGGGTCTGCTCCTTGACGGGCTTCCCAGGTACACCGAGCTTCGAATTGTCCGTTGGGGGCGACGGTGTCCGGGTAGCCGGTTTGGACGCTGGGGGTGAGCTCGGCCCATCGCTGAAGGTGGTGCGCTGCACGGCAGAGGCTTTGATTGGGATGCCTTCGGAAGTCGGGATGATCTCCTGTACGTCAACGATGGGCACAGGAGTACCATCGTCTGCAGGAGGAGAGGCCATGCCGTTGTTTGCTGGCATTGGTATGAACGGTGACGATTCGGGTTGTTTAGAGGGGATAAAGCGCGAAGGAGGGTTCGAGCCAAAGTTTATCGGGTGGGATGTCAGGTACGCCGCGTCACTGACGGATTGTCGTGGTTGCGATGGCAGTCGCTGGAGAACATCCCCACTTCCAGGTAACCCACCATTTCGCTGTCCGGGCAGCGCACTTCCCTGCGATGAAGCCGAACTCCGCATGCTCTCCGGCGACAAGTTCCAGTCGTACCTGGCCTTGCCTCTGCCCGATACGTCATTTGTTGGGCCGCGGTACCCACACAGACCTGCTACTTGCTGTTGGAGCAGCTCGATTTTTTTGAAAAGCGCCTCCTTTTCGCACTCCCACTCGGCACGTTCTTCTTCCATCAGTGCCCGTTCCTCTTTGTAAACCTCCTCGACCCGCTCGCGGTTCGCCTCCATGTATTTCCGCTCCGCCTCCCATGCCTCTCGTATACGACCGTTCTGTTGCATGAGGCGACGGATGATTTGCTCATGATGTTGGCTGCCTGCTGCACTCTCCGAAACAGACCGCGGGTGACCAAGGGATGCGGCGATGATGGAGGGTATGGTTCCGTTGGACATGTATTCTGATGTGCCGGGAGGCATGCCGTTGATGGCCGGCGGGGATATGGAAACCACACCCGGTGTCGGCCTCGATGTTGTCGACCGTGACCTGGCGAGTGTTCCTGCCTTACTGGACATGCGCCGCGTGGGAGACATACTTGCGGAGCGTTGCTGGTGCTGGTGCTGGTGCTGATTATGCTGCTGTATCTGGTATTGCACCCCCTGCGTAATTGGGTGTAGGAGAGGAGAGAGGAACTGTGTAGGCTGTGCAAGTGGCGGTCCCCGGACGCCCGGCGAGAGGGGTGAGTAGACTGCCGGGTACGATCCAGCGAGGTTGCTACCTGTCGACCTGGGAACGCGGGGAGCGGAAGTGATGGCAGGTGAGTTGTCCCGGTTGAGACGGTTGGTGACAGGGTAGTCGAAGTAACCCGAGACGCCGTGAGGAAGTGTCAGAGGAGACATGATGGTCGAGGCAGATGATTCACCGGAGATGTGAGGGAAGGTGAATTGTTGGGAAGGGTCGACAGCGCCTCGAGGAAGGCCGGTGTCGCGAGGATGTATCGCCATGGTGGCCTGAATATGGAGAGAGTAACGACCGAGAGACGTGGGTTTGGTGGATCGGACGAGGTGTGTCGTCGTCAGAGGAGGATATGGGCCTGTCGTGTATGCACCTGGGTTTGGGTTTGGGTTTACTTAGGGAACCGGAATAGCAGTAAGGTTGGTTGACCATGCCGAAACCTTGAACTCGCATCAATCGTAAAGCTAAATGTGCGATCCAACCCTCCAACAGCGGGCCAGATGTGTTGTTTATTCGCCGTCGTGTTATCCCGATTGTTGAATGGAGGAACTCTCTCGGTGCACTTCGGATCGTAGACGCAATCTTCACTTTAGGGATGCGGCCGAGTGTACGCAGTATTGGATCGGTGACGTTTGCGCGGTTCCACTGCCTTGTACCTCTCCTTGTACCTCTAGCCTCGGTTTGGAATGCGCAACAGTGGCGGAGGGAGGCGTTGAGAAGGCGACAAACAGCAACAGGAATGAAAAAGGATACCCTGAGATGGATGTGTCTGGGAATCGACTGAAAAGGCAACTGTGAAGACGACAGAAGAGATGGAGGGAGCGGCGGCCAGGTTGACAGATGAAATAATACTTGAAAGCGATCGTGAAAGAGAGAAAGCAAGTGACAGGGGATGTGCACGTTCGCCCGTTTGCTCTCGGTCCCCGCTGCGTTTGCTGCTGCCACGCTGGCACACGACAGCTCAGGGAGTGACAGGGGCATTTGCTGCTTTGGCGACCCGGACCCTCAGCCGGTTGGTCATCATTTACCAGCTACAGGCGGGAGTACCTAAAGGTACCTTAGGTACAGTACCCGCCTTTCCGGAATAGGTGGCTTCCAGGTTAACGCCCCCCTGGGCCGATCTGGCATTTGGGCCAAAGTGCCTCCCATCGAAACGGTGAAAGTGAGCTGTTACGGGCGAGCCATACGTTCCATTATCAATGGAAGATGAGGAGGTGCCCTGGAACCACCAGCTTTCGTTACCTTGGGTGCCCTGTTCTAGAAGGGACTATGGTAACAGTGCAGCTAAGGTACATACATGAAAGTACCTATGTACCTTACCTTGTCTCCCCGGCCTCGTCCAAAAGGACAAACCTTGCTACCTGGTATGGCTCGAAATATGTACATAATGACGGTCAGAATCTCTGTGTCCAAACGCGATACATTTCCGATTTCTCAATTTCTTACGGTAGTGTAGATGCGCTTTGGGCGGGCAGGCAGGATACAGGGCATGCAAGGTACCTGATGAGCTGGCATGTGGGGCACCGATTCTGAGTAGGCACGCTTTTCCAAGGGAACGGCCCGCCAGCCAGAAACTTTGGACGATAAGATCCCGCTGTGTGTGAGTCTGTGATTTGGCAGGTTTAGGTTTTGTTTCAGAACCCCCTTCAGAATGACTCCCTTTTTTCTCTTGTCTTTTTCTTTATATGCTTGTCTCTGATACTGCACGTGACCGGACAGTAGCAAACCTCCCCTAGCGCGGCTAAAAGCCACCTTGCAAGTTATGAGCTTCACTTGTTCAAGCGACGAGGAGGGGAGCATTCCCTCCATCGGGCCTCGTTTCCGGTACGGACCAATACCGGTACCAGACCTAACGGAAGTCTAGAATACGTGGAGCCAGCCACCAGTCACAGATTCCCCCAATGCCTCTCTTCTCATCTCCCAAAAAGCGTTCTGTCCCAACGCCGCCGAGTCCACCCGCATCCCACAAGCTGGCGGATGGCCAGTGAGAGGATCGCGCCGACCGTTCTTCTGGTCATGTGTCCCTTCTCGACGACGCTATTCAAGCAATCAATCTCATTTTGCGGTCCCCAAACGGGCCTGCGCTATGCCTCATCTGCCACTTTCGAGGGTCCTAGTGTGGGGAAGGACCCTAGGTGCACTTGGGAAAGGCTGACCAGCCAAGAACCCCAGATTGCATTACCACATTTGCATGCTCCTAACAGGCTCGGGGCTCATTATATCGTCTTCGGGATGTTATTGCAGTAGCCGCCGCTACCTACCTTCGCGGCGGCTTGATGGCGCCAAATGCTCAGAGAACTTTCCCATTTCCCCAAATCGCCGCCGTGGGGATGGACCCCTCATAGTGCTATGGCTCATACACCGGTTGAGCTTATTGATGTCGGGGCTACCACAAGAAAGGAGCGTTAGCCGCCGAATATCATTCAGGTGACAACTTCGCATCCGTTGCTATCACTTCTGACAGAGTCTGGACTCTTGGGACTGTGAACAACAGAGCTACACTTACCTACCAGCATACCAGCCGTGCGACTACGATTCGGCCATTCATGGAGATACACATACGTACAAAACTTTACTGCCTATGCAGCATCTTCGCGAGTCACGAGCCACGGAAAGTGGCCTCGACTGTGGAGACCACGCCTCACCGCTAAAGAAATACACCATGGTACTGTACCTTTACCTCGGTCCTTTTCCGTCCCCGATCCATTTCCGAAGTTGCCAGTTCGTGCCTCCGTCCACTTCGCCGGAGCAACTGACACGGTTGTGTTTTCACGTTGGGGTCCGCAACGCACAGCCGGTTCTGGTGAGCCCCATCAAAGGATGGATCATCAAACATAGGGCTTCCGTGATACGTATCCACCATTCCAATGGCATGCTGGCGACTCATGTCCGGCGAATATATAAGCCGTTTACCACGATACTCCGCAGACCCTGGAGGGTTTTCCAGCGGACTGATCGGGCCGGTTGCTCTCTGTCAATGATTGTTGCCTAACACCCGAAGAGTGCTTTATTATTAGACATACGACTGTTCGCCGATGCGTGGCAGGATCAGAGCCGTCGCACCTGTCTCTAGCTTCCGAGTGAATCGTCGGTATGGTTAGCAGATGAGGAGCAGACAGGCCAGCATGGCGTTGGGGGATGAGGAGCATCTAAGCGTCCGCTAAATGAATTGCGACGAAGACCTGTTGCCAGCCACATCGTACATAACAGCCGCATGCGAGCCATCAATTGAGACGCCCTCGTTAGCAGGATGTTCACGTACTCAACCCAATACGATCTCGCCGGACCATGCCTAGGTCAGGGTGAACAGGCGCCAAGATCGATCTTAAGAAGCAGAATCCTTCTCTAGCAATATCCGCCTGCGTCAGAGCGTGATGCTTCGTCGTCCGGTCTAGAGACTTTAGCTGCTCGTACCACAGCCTCATTGAATGGTACTACTCTACAAGAAACGAAGTCAAGTGAGGCGACGTTACTGATACTATGCTAGTGATATGAACTACGTGGAGAAACGGCACCTCATGGTCAACTGAAGGAACATTGCGGAATGCTTACCGTGGAGAATCATCGTACCCAACATCATTAGAAGTCTGCTCCGCGTAGATATGCTTCTGGCGAGTCTAGAGAGAGTTCTTGCTGGTGGAGAGATGCATCGTATCACAGATATCGGACTTGAGTGAGCGATCCTTTGCGGCCAATTCCAGGTCATGTTGTTCCCCAAGCGCAACTGTACCCGGTCACCAGAGAGCAGCCGTTTTGTCTCAATCGAGTCATACTCCGAGATGGGGAAGTTCTTTCTCCCAAACCTGAGCAAATCTCGAATGAGTCTTTGGAAGTCCGTAATCTAGGGAGGGTGCGTTTACCAACTTCTAACCAAAACAAGAGTCGTTACCATACCTATTGGCATGTATAAGCTGCCTCTAACATCTGCTGTCCTATCCTTCGGCGGTGTCTCACCATCGCATAGCTGCTTTTGGAGCGCATATGCGGGTGAGAGAAGAGCGGTGTATGGTTGGAAGACTTCAATGTTAGGTGCGCAACAATACTTATCATCCTGGACGACACGCCTTCGGTGCACACGAGCGGTGTGTTTCGGGCCCGGGATTTCTAGCATTGGACGAGTTCAGCGGCCAAAATGTTCACGCACAAGATCTGAGGTGTATACAGCATGTAACTCCTGCCAGAGTATGCTTCATGACCCCCTCAAGCTCTCATCCGTTGGACGTATATTAGGTATACGTGGTGGCGGCCCCAAACCTTGGGCTACTTAGACAACCGTACAACGGTAATCGAGATGCTTGCTGAGGCATAGCTGGTTCCCGAGGCAAATCGGGCACAGGGCCATTCAGCTTGACACTTCGTCATGAGAATAGACATCGATGATTCTCCCAATGTTATGAATCGAGTTGGTCAACAGTAGCTCCCACAAGCAGAGCCAGTAGCTCCGCTGTCAAGGGAATCGAAGCGAAATGCCCAGATGTTCTCAGGTGTGAGGACCAGTTCAAAGGACGTGATTGCTCAGCTGCTCGCACTCGCCAGCAGAGGCACGCCTACCTGCCCTAGAGCCGATCCGTCTTGGGACCTGCTGCCATACAAGCCCAGCACGCTGAATCCATTGGAAGACACGACGGCCGAAAAGACAAGCTGGACGCAGAATCAAAGCATTGAGCAACAAGTATACGATACGGTATCGATGAATGACTCTGTCTTCGGGCTAGGCCATCCGCATGAGATGTAGTCGGTGAACATTACATAAAAGAATAGAGAGAGGTCAAGCCCTGTCACTGGACGCAGGCTTCGGAAAGACTGGACAATAGTCACTGTATCCAGTCGCAAATGCAGCCTCATACGGAGGCTTCGACACCCGCCGCTGACCGGTCGACGAGAACGGCAACAAGGGGGTTCCATTTGCATGAAAAAGCGGAAGGAGCGTAAGCAGTAGTAAGTATCTGAGGTGTGACAGAAAACGTGAGGGACTTTCCAGCATCTTACGACAGGAAAGGGGCTGAAAAGCCATCCCCAAAGTCATGTGCATACAACCTGCATTGCGACGTTGACATTTGGGCTGAGCCAGGCGCACGACAGACTGCCCGGCGGATTGCCTTTCTCGCCCCAACCGTTGGCTTAGAACAAATTCGGATCTCTTGCCGACTGATGCATCGCACAAAGCGACACGAGAAGCAGAAAACTGATGCCCGAGATCCTACGACAGGATCTGCTGAGGTTACGTTGTGAGAAGTTGTACGCGTCTGGCTCCATCACTTTACCGCTCATGGTCAGAGTGAGACAAAGACCACGAGGGCACGCGAGTGCAGCTGTGGCGTGGCAGTTAGAGCAGCCAGTCATCAGAGTATATACGTATTTCAAGCGCGTCGCAGCCTGCAGCACGGTTCATTAGAGCTTCCAATGGCAGCGTCGATTCGGAGAGAAACTCCATCAATATTGCTTCACACCGCCAGTTGCAAAAGGGGCTTTCCTTGCCCACGGACGGGAGCCTTAACTCTCCTGGCGCAGTCCCCACAAGTCCGCCAGCCCGGGTCGGATGTGGGACATGGAGGAGACCGGGCCCGACGCCGTAACTCCCGACTATGTCCCCCTATTGGTAAGAGCACGATCCGTACAAGCCGTGTCCAGGGCGGGATAGATCTCGTGCCGTCGTATTGCCGTCCTGTGGTGAAGCCACCTAGTGCATTTTGTAGTAATAACGGTGGGAGGAATGTGGTCTTGTCACCAACGGATAGGTCGAAACCCGTGCGGGGAAAAGGACGCCGACGACTCTCGGCAGATTTCTTCCATGCGAGACTGGAGCACCAGCCAGGTGTCTCTCTCGAGGTGTGGTGATCTTCAAGATATCTGTAAAGTGGTTGCTATTGCCCGGATGGTTCAAGTGATTCCAATACTCGTTAGATCTCGCCAACAATCACTTCGAGACACCCGGCAGTCAGTGCCCTGAGTGCCCAGACGGGAGATCGCAAAGCCAAGGGCGTTGTGCACAATTCTGTCCAGGGGCAGCCGGTCATGTGGAGCGGATGGTCGCTCATCATGGACACTGCAGAAATGCCTAGATTTCTTCCTGTGTTCGCGGTAACCGAGATAAAGAGACATCGGCTGACAGTCGTACGTATCAGCAAAGTTCGACGTCTTTGGATTAAATGTATCATCGTAGCCAGGAGCGGTTGACCGAACGGCGCGCATGGTGCAGCATTGTTTTGTGAAAGCTGCGGGATAAACTGGCACGCGAGCTGTCTCCAAACTTCCTGCCGTCCGGTACCTTGGACACACGCCAAAGTGGACGTATTCGGACTGTTGCAGAAGGACATCATGTTGGGGAGGAGACCCCCGGGGTTGCAGCGTGGGGGGTAACCCAACATGACCTTGTTCAAATGACACGCCCCCACATCGGCGCCAAGGACCCCCTGTCCGCTGCTCGGCGGCTTGCCATTTTGACTTTCCCGTCAAGGCCCCCTGGAATATCCGGGAGCACGCCTGGATTGCGGGACGACAGGAAAATCCAGTTCAAGCGGCTCTGTAACTGCTATCCAAGTGAGACTGAAGACTCTGAAGCTTGAATAAATACAGAGCACGATGATCGCGGTTCCAGCATGGTGCTCGCCAGACTGTCGCTATCGGGACCGGCCTTCCTCACGGGCGAAGGGAGCCTTGTCCTGAGTTGCCCAGCGGCTTGGCAGCCATTGGCAGAGACTAGAGGAAGTAATCGTCCGGAGGAGCATTGATTGCTTGCCGACACGGGGATTTCATGGATAACTCGCACACCTCGGTACAGAACTTGATGATATGTCGATAACAATTTGCTTTATCGGCGCTCAAAGTCGGCTGGCGGGAGGTAGTAGGGGGGGTAGGGCAGTTATTAGAGTCTCAAAGATTGTCGAGAGTCGAGTCATGAGTCGTTGACTTTGCCAGTAACTTGCCCTCTGTCGCATGTATTTTCACCGCATTTGTCCGACTCTGCTGACCTACACACACACCGTCAGGATCTTGTTTCTAGCCGCCAAGCTGTGCTAATCCACACAACAGCAAGCAGCTCACCAAATGATTCAGGATCTGGACTACAGAAGCTGGAGAAGAAAGTTCGATGGATCAAGGTTCCAATCGTCAGCGATAATAATAGCGTTCCAACCGCCCCAGTTCCGGGTAGCTGCCAAAAGTTTTAGGGGATAAACTCTGACGATTTGATTCGTTCAAGGCGGTTTTTCGGCACATAAACACCCTCTCTGTTTGGTCAATGACGATACAGGTAGTAAGTACTAGCCGTAATGTCCTCATCAATCCAATCTGTACAGCGGAAGTCGAAAGGCATTTGTGAACCGTCCGTGTTTCCTTCATGTCGTCACCAAATCGTACCTCGACGCGATAAAAGATGCACGCAATCGAGTATCTAATTATTACCTTCCTCCTTGGCTGAAATATTTCGGTCTTGGTAGGAATTCATAACGCACATAGTACAACCTATGTGTGAAGAGTGAAGAAAAGGCGGTACTAGACATACACCTCGGGGGTGTCAAGGCAGAGCGGCGTACCAGGTACGAAGTCAGATCGGCCATTTACATTCGAGACGCACGGAGACCGACCTAACTGCGTCATCGGTGTGCAGGTTAAGGTGGGGTACAAGGGCCTCCCCCACATGATCATCAGCCAGTGAACCCCTCCATCAAGCGACCATCCTCCCTTTCCTCAGCCATCTCCTGCATCTCCCTGCACCCTCTCGAATGGATGACCGTCCAGCTGCCGTCATATTGCAGCCTCAGGTAAACAGAAGGTTATGGCCTAAGACGGGAGAAGTCCCTCAAAATGGGGATTGCATGACATTAAATTGCTGTACCATAATGGCTAATCTCCTCCGTACCAGCGGTGGGCGCATGGCCAATAGCAGTGCTGAAGAGCGACTCAGTGGAAGAGTTCGCGGTCGGGAATAACTGCCATAACTGCCAGGTACACATACCTTCCTCAACTCCACCTACTACAAAGCCGAGTAATGTTATTAGAGGGATGCCCATGTTACATCCTGCTTTCCCCGTACTCCAGCAAGCGCAACGCCTCCGAGTCTGGAAAATCACTCACCAAAATCGACATCTACCGCAGGACAGGGCTACACGCACCCATGCACGCAGGGTTTTGTAGGGTTCGACGCAGGCAGGCCAGGCAAACTGTCAAGGAGCAGCTGTGTTATGATTGAAGAACTGTTTTCTGGGCATGCACCTACGACTGAACATCGTGGTAATGAATAGGTTCCGAAAATGTGCGTGTGTTACTGTCGATCTTAGTATGGTACCGCAGAGACATGTTTCCATGTTCGCCCTGGTCGCTTGGACAAAGCAAGGGCATCGTCACATTGACCTAGGATCGTCGATGACGAAACGTCGATTGCCATTCTCGGCTCGTCCCTCGGTCCCTCGTTGAAAGAAAGGCACACCTGAGTCAAGGCACCCTTAAGGTTAACATAGTGAAAAGCTAAAACTCTTTGGGGGAGTCATGATTGAACGGGCGACACCTTGCGTTCCAATGCTCGCCATCGGCGAAAGAAGGAATCTCGACTCCTTGAGCAATGGAACAACCCGAGATAAAGCCTCCATTCTTTAAAGACACCCCTGTGGGGTTCATTAGGACCCTTCGTGAACGGGACTTAAAGACTACCCCACTTCGTGCACAAACCAATTAGATTAGGATGTCGCCAAACCTTTTGCACAACTCGATTCAAGATGCCCCACCACGAATGAAATACCCAGGGACCCTCTGATCTGGGGCGCGCTCTCCCCTCGCTGAGCCTTTCGATCAATCCTCTTAAAGATTTTATTCTTCTACCACAAGAGATCTGAACTTCATTCACATCGGAATCGAGTCCACAAAGGATCGTGGGAAACCGACGCGAGCCCAGTCGCCTTTGTGTTCATCTACTTCTTCACGTCAACGGTACATATTTGTCCGGGGAAGACGAGCATCGATCTCCTCTCACACACTTCCATTATCGACACATCGTGGTGATGATTCTCTAAGCTTCTCCGCCCTTGGGCGAGATTTACCATATACCCTTTTTATTTTGTGTTCAGCCAAGAGAGTGTTCATAGCCTCTTTGGTTCTCGCTCTGGTCTTCCAAATTTCCTATTGCAGATCGACGCCGTTTCTGTCATTCGGACAAGCCGCCTTCTGCTGGGCAGGGCTACACAACCTCGCAAGTCCGTCTTGGCGAAGCATCACGAAAGTGTCAGATCTCAGATACGGCACAAACCTCAGACTACAAAAGCCATCAAGCCACGCTCCCTCGTCCTGTACGGGGTGCCTGTTGTAGTTCACTCAACAAACATCTACGAGAAGGTGCGTTTGCCTGTTGCAGCTGGTCACGGTCAGCCTCGGCTAAAGAGTTCCTAAGGGTTCACTACTCAACAGGGCTCTCGGCGAGACTTGATCTGCCGTTGGGAAGGAGTTTGCCAAGGCTACAGCTGCGAGCACAGAGTCAGGTGTGAGTGGTGTGGTGCATGCAAAAGGCACCAACCAGCAAACCATTGTCTTTGACGGGTTCGATTACAAGTTTTGTGCCTCGTGGGCTTCTCGGTCCTGCTTGTTGGCTGGAACCGGCTGTCTCAATTGGAGTGCCTGACGTAAAGTGCCTCACACCTGTTCCTTCGCTCAGCTTGCTTTAGCAAACCCGCTTCTCGGCGACTCGGCGCTCTGCCCTCCCACTTCGCCAACAATGGCAGTCTCGGCCGTGTTAGCTGCAGCGGCTACGCAACCCTCATCATTAGGTATTTTCACCCTCTTTAACCTTAGCCATGACCGTCGTCCTGTCACCGGCACCACCCCTCATTCTGATATTTCTGAGCGTTCCTCTCGTCTCCTTTCACCTCCCAGTTTGATTTCCAAGCAAGCAGACAACTCAACGTTATTCCCGCCTACAGACCCCTCCAATCCACCTTTGACCTCCGAGGGCGAATCCAGCATTTCGTCATCACCCCGCCAATTCCCTACGGAACTCAGCAGTCCGATTCCCGAAGAATGCGACGAAGAGACAGAGAGTGACCACCTGAACGAACCTATTACTCCTGTAAGCGGCCGACAGTCCCAAGATTTCAATTCTGTTCAGAATCACGACATCGCGTCGTCTTATCCGAATCCCGACAACTTCAGCCAAGTCGCCGGCCTTTCTGGCCTTCGTCACTCCGCCACTAACCCGACGCCAAAATCCCAACTGACGCTTAATACCGCACCTGCTGTCAACATCCCTCTGCCTCCCAAAACACCCGTGAACAACGATTCTTCAAAGCCGCTGTCCACCCCTACTACTGCCGAGCCAGAACCCGGGTCTGCTCTGCAGAGAAGGCCTACGCGTGGCTCGACGTCTAGTTTCAAGCGCACAATGTCGAGTTTCTTCCGTCGGACGAACTCAAACTCGATAACAGATAAATCTGCATTTACCTCAACAGAAGGTGAGGCCAAGACGGGTACATCCGAACCCAACCTTGCAGACGGAGCGCAGCGGAACCCACCTACGAGACGCTGGTCGATGAACCGAAGCTCGGCCACAACCCGCTCAAACAGTCCTCCGTCGCCCAGCTCCCCACCGCTAGAGATGGCCTCGACCAAGACACGAGAGCAGGCCTCAACATCAACGGTGCCTAGCCAAGACGACTTCCTGAAAAAGAAGTCTCGCGCCTCCACTGGCCTGAACCTGCGGTCGCGAGCTATCAATTTCGTGGTCCACAGCAATAACTCGTCGAACGGTGGACGACCGGGCAATTCGCGCCCCGTGCGTCGTCGCGCGTCCAGTTTCGACATGTCAAAGCAGCGACACAAGTCCCCCGACGCTCCTGCAGACCCGAATAATCCTATTCACGCCGATCGATCTATTTGGGCTTTGCCCGCCGAGGCAGGTACTGGTGCAAAGGCTCGTCGCATGAGCTTGAGTCTGCCGGACGATCTGCAGGTGGATGTTGCGGAGCTCCTTACCGAGTTCGAGTACCACCACAAGTTCCTCGGTCGTCACGGAAAGCATCTTGGCAAGGGTGCCACTTCCAAGGTCACCCTCATGGTCAGGAAAGGCTGCCCGACAGAATTGTATGCGGTCAAGGAGTTTCGTGGAAAGTCGAGTAGTGAAACTCACGAGGAATACGAAAAGAAGGTCAAATCCGAGTACACTCTAGCCAAGAGCTTGCACCACCCGAATATCGTCGAGACTATTCGCCTATGTACCGATCACGGCCGATGGAACCACGTTATGGAGTACTGCGCAGAGGGCGATCTCTTCAGTCTGATCAGCAAGAAGTACTTATCCAAGGAGGACCGCGAGACTGATCGCTTGTGTCTTTTCAAGCAACTGGTCCAGGGCATCAACTACCTCCACAATAACGGAATTGCCCACCGCGACATCAAGCTTGAGAACCTGTTGATTACGAGCGACAGCAAGCTCAAGATCACAGACTTCGGCGTATCGGAGGTCTTTTGCGGCATTCACCCTGGCCTGAGAGAAGCTGGAGGCCAATGTGGCGTCAACATGGGCGAGATACGTCTATGTGCTCCTGGAATCTGTGGAAGCGAGCCATACATCGCTCCCGAAGTCCTTGCAAAGAAAGGGCCTTACGATCCGCGGGCACTGGATGTCTGGAGCTCAGCCATTGTCATGATTCACCTCGTCTTTGGCGGCGCTATCTGGGGCCGCGCCGAGGTTACCAGCAACAATACCAACTACAATGCTCTCGTCAAGGGATGGGAGAAGTGGAAGTCGAGGAATAGTGGCCCCGACCGAGAAATAACCGACATGGACTATCCCCATGTCTTAGCCTTCGACAGCTACGTCAAACCGCCAGCGCTCCGCAGAGTCCTCCTCCAGATGCTGAATCCCGATCCGTCCAAGCGCATATCCATTGCCGACGTCGCGAGCAACCGCTGGATGAAGAACGTGGAGTGCTGCCAGCCGGAATCATACGACGATCCCAGTCTGGTCATCGATGCATCGAAGAAAATCAGTCTGGTTCGCGGGCAGAAGAAGATATTCTGCCACAATCACCTGCCTCCCAAGGAGCACAACTCCCATTCACTTGGCAAAATGCCAGGTAGCGCAGGGTACTGAACATCGTCGTCACCCCTTCCGCCATAACGAATCCAATTTAAAGGAGAACACTTCCGTCATGGCAACGTTGCAACGCCTACCAAGAGCACCTGGTTCGCTCTTCCGTTTTACGTTTATTTTTATCATTATTCGCGCGAGATTTTGTTTCATTCTGGTTCTGGTAACACCAGCATCGGCAGCCGCAGCATCACCAGCCGCATGTCGTCGTGAATGGAAAGGAGCATATATCGGCGTTCAGGGGAGGAGAACTCGCACGGCAGCGAGAGTTCCAGGGGGAGAGGCATATTCTCATGTCATCGCACCAATCGCTTTGCTTTATGCAACCGACTTTAGCAACATCCTCTAATTTTAAGCACACAATGTTATTGTAGCAACATGCGGGAGAGGACGTTCTTGGTTGCTGCTCTTCTTTGATGAGTGGCGACATTCCTTGCATTTGTCTTTTCATTCTTCATCACTGATTCACTGCCAATAGAGTCGTCAGAGCGCGAAGCCCAATACTAGACATCTCGTGTTTTGCAACAAGGTGGTATGCAGGCAACCCTATTGTATTCACTAGCTCCACAAATCAGTATGGGGTGATCAGAGCGGCAAGGCCGCAGAAGCCCAGGAGGTAGTGAGAAAACATCATTGAGAGCTTTAATAGCTACCTTAAAATCACCGGTCACGCATTGTGTTCCGGTAAATGGAAGAAGTGCTTGCCCTGCTGTAATAAGCCTGACTATACTGAACTCTAGTAAGCAGATCCATTCGGCCCTGTGCATGTGGCGATTCCTTCTAGATTGGGCTACTCTCCTGGCTTTTGTTCAGTGTTGAGTGTTTCGTTCGGCCCGTTCGCCTCTGGCTGTTTCTCTCTTACCGGGCCGATATTTCCACGAGGCTTTACGCGGAGAAGCATCTTGTATCAGTTGTTCGTCTTTCCACTCAGGTGGCAAAGTGATTTTCAAGCTCCTAACGCCCGAGCCTCGTTCCGTTGAAGATGACACCGGCTCAAGAGGTCGGTAGCAGGACAATGACAGCCCATGGGAGTGGCTGGAAGGAGTTCATTGCTGTTTGCTGTTGATCTTCGCTAGACAAGCAACTTGGCGCGTGGTAGACTCGAAACACTTTTGTCTCTAGAAACTAGCTATAAAAGCATATTGGATGGACTCTGAAGAGTTTCCAAGGGCTGCAGCGTAAGGGGAATATCGCGACGGGTCCACAGTGCATTTGCATGCTTTCTCTCGTTCAAGCCACGCGAACACCGACGACAACCTGGCCTCTCCATACCTGAACCACGCATACAACAGATTGATGATATCCTTGGATCCATCCAAACCCCTTCTTGGCCCATCTCGGTCCCAGCATCGCAGCACCCGCTTCCTTCGATATCTCGGACCTGAAGGATACACTTGTATCGGTCACGGCCAACCGCTTTGCCTTGAATCGTCCCCTCTGTCTGTTACTCATAGCACTCGGATAGGTCGATAGCACCCGACAACCACCACTCAACTCCTCAAAGTCAGATATCAATCGACTAGCTCGAGCGGCAGAAAAAGACGAATTATTCCTCCCGGAACCAAAAGGCCCCATTGCAGACAAGCAGTTTGTGCATATCCTTGTTAAGTTTGAGTCTGTTCGGCCGGCACCGATCCTCCTGCCTTTTGTCGTTCGGACCCAGTGTCTAGCTAGTGCCCCCGTTTGCGACACCACCCGCGGCAGCAGCTGCAGCAGCTTGTTGCTGCGCCATGACCAAGGCCGCTTCTGCCGACTGGTAGACGTTCTGGATGATGCTCTGTTCCTCGGCAGACAAGTGCGATGCGAGGCTTGAGTAGAGCTGGGGCTGTTCTTGTTGCAGTTCTGTGTGTACATGTTAGATCTTGTTCAGAGTCCACGTATAAAAAGTTCAGTCAAGCAGGGCAGCTTACTCATCAATGAAGAGCGGAAAATCTGATAGGGTTCCAGCTTGTCCAGAGGTGACTCCAGGAGCACGGAATCCTCTCCGAGCTCATCGTCGGAAAAGTCGAGCTGCTGGTCGCCGCCGAACTTTTGTGCCTGTGCGGGAACAAGTGTCAGCCATGTTCAAGCATAAAATGATCCCAACCTTTGCTCAAGGCAGATACGAGGCCAAGCACGGCAACCATCGCGTGCCGGCATGGGAAGAACCTTACCTCCTCATTGAGGAATTCTAGATAGGCGGTACTCTCGTCCTTGACGTCTGGTGCTTCCTCGCCTTCGGCATCGTCGTCGGCTGTCCAGGTCGATTCGTCCTCGCCCCAGTCGTCATCCTCATCATCGAAGTCAAAGTTGGGGTTCTCCAGAGTGAAATCATCCTTCAAAGCCGCCTCTCGACCTGGAAAATAAGTCAGTTATTGCACACAGGCTCGCGTGGCAGGAATCTTACTCTTCATTGCCGCAGGCAGTGTCTTAAAGAGCTGTGTTATGCCCTGAAACCATGTCAGCACGCTTCCATCACCTATGGTCCCGAATATTTGCCAGTCTTACCTGGAGCAACCTAGGCCAGCCAACGCTAACACTTGCTGGTATCTGGTCAGCCGGGAGCTGGAGCAGTTCCGATATGGCCACGATGCAGAGCTTCTTGTCATGGACCCTGGTGAAAGAATCCATGCTGCCGAACCACAGACTGAAAAACTTATTGGTCCAGTTGTTGGATTCAAGGATCTGGAGCGCCAAGATCGGGTTGTAGTAGATAGCGTTGATCACCATCTCCATCAGGTGGATCTTGTAGGACTTGATCTTGACCTCCTGTCCAGAAAGAACGTTCATTGCCATGGTCACAAAGCCGTGGACGCATTGGTCGATATGGCGAGGGAGGCTGAGCATCATAGCTTCGGCCAGCTTGCAGGCACAAATCCGATCAACGCCGCCAACCTTCTGGTCCGTGAACATGTCTGAGACCATTCCGTACAACGCCTCCACGTACTCGGGCTTCTGCAGAAGCTGCGGTACGCCAAAGTTCACGAAATTGTCCAGCGCTGGAAGCATGTCCTCGAGATAGAGTTCCGCGCCCGACTTGAAGGTCGCGTGAATAAGCTCAAATGCCTGCCACATGGTCGGGGAGATAGCCTTGGCTGCGAAAGTACAGCTGTCGATGATCTCGAAGACCTCGTTGTAAAGATCTGCGGAGTGGAGAGATTAGAATTCTGCCTGGTCTTCGGTATGAGATGAACGACAATCTACTCACCGTACAGCTTGTTCTCAAGCGTCACCTGTATTACAGGCATCAACACAGACTCAATATGCAGGAGCACGTCGGGAGTGCTCTCGAGGGTGAGAATAAGAGTCCCGATTGTCTGCAGGACGCCAAGGGCTGTGATGCTCTTGTCGTCCAGGTAGTCACCATATTCGTCCTCGTCCCGCTCCTGGTTCTTTTCAACGAGCTCGCGAACAATGCGGAGATACGTATCTCGGAGCTGCTCGCTGAGAGCGACAGCGAAAGGAGTCAGTTCTGTAGCAAAGACCTCAACAAAGTCCTCCATGACGTTCGCAAGGGCGTCGATATCACACTCGTTGGCCAGCTTGAGGAGTTGCTGCATGATGGTCGGAATGCTGGCCTGCATGCTGGTTCGAATGGCATCATGCCTGATAAGCGGCTGCAGAGCAAGCGCGGCCGTTACACGCACAGGGAGCGCTGGGTCCGCCATACAGTCCAGGATGTTGCGATAGATGGTGATCAGGTTGTTGGGGTCCTTGAAATCCAGCTGCTCAAACTTCTCGATGGTGTCGCAAGCACGAGCACGAAGGAACCCCTGAGCGTTCTTGAAATCCGGGAACACGTAACGGACAAGGAAATATTCGACTTGGTCGGCAATAGGCGACTTTTTGCCAAGAATGACCGGTGCCAAAGTACCTATCATCCGGAGAGCACCCTCCTTTGCTATGTGGTCCTTCTTGTCCTCGGGTGCTTGTTCGTACTGGTTGACCACCTCATTGATGAATTTGAGAATGTCGAAAGTCTGCTTTCTCCGGGCTTTCGTGAGAGTAACCAGGAAGTTAGTAGCCGACACGTCTGGAGCCGAGACTTCCTCATAGAAGTTTAGCTTCCGATGCAGGTATTCCTCGGGCTCATCCTCGAAGTTCTCTATGTCTGACTCGGACAAGCAGAGGACAGGGAAGATGAAGTGCGTCACGAGGTTACCCAGGTGAGGCTTCAGGTGCGCCCACATCTCCTTGGGTCTGATGCACTCGTCCAGGAAAACAATAGTATAGGAGAGGCAGGGCCGGCTCAGCCAGATGGTTTTAGCAACCCATTTCTCGATCTGCGCCAGATAGTGCTTCAAGATTTCTGGCGCGATCTGGGCCGTGAAGTCGGTAGCAAACTGTGTCTGAGCAACGTTGGCCTTGTCGATGGCTTGGGGGTTACCGTGTCTGCGGCCATGTCAGTACTCCAACACCTGCTTCTGACATCACCTGCCCATCGTGTCCTGTCACCAAGCTTCGGTGTTCCGATGTCGCGTACCTGATGTAGAGTCTATTCAAGTTGAAGTAGGCCCATTTCTTGGCCTTCCACCAGTGGTGCCTTTCCCGCTCAGGGAACTCCTCTTGCATCGCGCTCGCAGGAATAGGCTTGTCGACAGTCTGCAAAAAGATGGTACACCAACCGATGCTGCTCGTCCGCTCGCGTAGGAAGTTAGACAGCTCAAGCTGCGAGCGTTAGTCACACGCATGTGCAAGCAGGGAATCCAGATGGCAGGGGTTACTCACCCACGTCGCGTGCTTATACGCTTTCAGGGCGATGTGCAGCATCTCACCGGCCTCGTCACTCTCCTGCGTCACCAGCTCGTTACACACGACAAGTAGCCTAGGGAAGCTGGCCTCGATAATCTTGTCGAAATAGGCTCGGTTGTCTCCATCGTTCCCCTTGAAGCGGTATGTCCTGGTGATTGCCAGAAGGCATTGGAGGCCGGCGAGGACGGAATTGGGATCGTTTGTATGAAGTAGCTGGACAGTGAAGTCCAGGAAGGTAGGCCACCGTTCGGGGAAGTCGTACCCTAATATTCTCTGAATGATAGGGATGAGCTGTTGTCGAACCCGAGGCTGCGAGGAGGCTAGAATGGGTAAGAGGCGTTCTCTCAACCGTGTCTTCTCTTCTTCGGCGATGCGAGTCTCTGCGGGGAAGTGATCGGATATCTGCCAAGCTCGATTGACACGGTTCTTGAGATAGATCACGGCTGTGAAGGGCGCGTCAGCTGGGGTCGACACGAGAAAACATCGCTCAAAGGGTTGAGAGGCGGATATGCGTACATGACAACTGCAGGTTGACATCCTGCTCGCCTTGGAGGATATCGGCGAGGATGTCAGTAAAGCCCGGGTGTTCTTCGGCCTAAAAGGGGAAAGCGTTAGCAGATGACCTCGACAGGATATTGGCGTTGTGTCGAGAGCTCAAAGAGGCAGCTCGTTGGGTCGGAGATCTGTGTTGTTTATTTGTCGTCGGGCTGCAGCGAGCGGGCGGTCACAGGCGTGCGTCGGTGTTGATGGGTGGGGGATGGCTAATCATCTTCACATACCTGCTTGAGCTGAAGCTCAGCACGGCGTCGAACGTCGGCATCGGCATCGAGTGTGGCAGCGATGCAGCTTCGAATGGTTGCGGCATCCATCTTGCGGTCTGCCCTTCGTTGGAAGGAGTTGTGCTTTCTTGTGATGGAAGTTATCGAGGGGGGACCGGGCAGAAAAAGGCGATCTAAAATTTTGGGGGTACAGTGCTTCGAACGGCGGGGCACAATCGAAATATGAAGGCACACTGGCGCAGGGGGCAAAAGGTCCCTGAGGTCGAGGGCTTGCTCCCCTGTAACGGACTCGCCAAGTGCTGGGGAAACGGTACCTTATCCTGCCTGTGCTTTTTTTGCTTTGACAATGAACCTTGAAGGATTTGTTGCAGTGGGGGAGCAGGGGATTGGTGGTTTTGGAAATTATTATGGGGCTGGGCCAACCGTTCTCGTGATTGGGTGCCACGGTGTAAGGTATCTGGCGGGAATGCCTGACCTTGGGTCAAGTTGTGCAGTTGAGAAAAGTACCAACAATGTATTCAAACCTCTTCGTCTCTGCATTCTCGTGGTTTTGCAAGGGCTAAGAAGGTTCATAAGTGATTGTTACGAACTTAAAGATAATTGATCCCAGCGGGTGCTGTGCCGACACAGGAGGTTCAGTGTCACACAGGTACAGTGCCTTACCTAAGGTAAGCTGATGTTTGCACAGCTGTGACACTGTAACACGGTCGGTCCTTCCCTGAGGCTTGCGTGCACGTGCCGTTGGAAACTCAACAACCCGCTCATGTGGCTGCCACGGGTCGTGGCTGTCACAGCTGAGGGCATAAAGTAGATAAATTTCGAAGTTTCAAACTGCGAGGTCCTGTGAGGCTCAGGTTCTCAAAAGGTAGAGACAATTTCAGATGACGTTGGTTACGGGTCTATTGCTTTCGGACGGCGACAGATTTGAGTCAGTCGAAAAGACGCAGAATTGGACAGCCATGTCAGACCGAACATTGATGGGTATAGGCTTCAAATTGCACCAGTCGAGAATATCAAGCACTCATGTATTACGACATCCTCATAATCGAGCCCCTTCGCTGGATAAAGAACCATTGAACGATGGCGATAAGACAAATCCCCAAGACTCCGTATACCAGTCTGAAGCATCCCGTTTTCCCCCATCCATTAGTCGAACATCTGAACGCCAGTGCCGTATGAGAGGAGAAATAGCCAAGGAAAATCGCATGACGAGAAAGTCCGTGAGAACCACTGCCACGCAAGACCCTGTCGCAAAAGAGAAGAATAAAAGAAAAAAGGAAGATACAAGCAAATGTGCACACCGTATGGAGGGATCGCCGACCTCTTCGCCCTGCTTGCAACACATTGCCGTGATGAAACCCATAAGAATGAAGCCATAACTCCTCCAGATATTAGGACCCTCCGGGAAGGAGCCAGGTACCGAGCCCCGTAGGATGCAAGAACGACACAATCCTGAATAATGAACACGGAACGCCGAATATGTCTAGAGCCTGGAAGAAGACGGTGGTTGTTAGTCATCTACCCGGCGTCTTTCTGCTCGATATCAAGAAGGCTGCAAATAACGTAAACAGAGGAGACATCGCGAAAGCACTAACAATGGCAGTCCTAACAAGGGCAGGAGACGTGATTGCCCGGAGCCGGTATTGATATCCGTTTTCATCTTTCATCCCGAGAGCGTATCCCGTCATGAGGCAGTCCTTGGATATCCTTGACCGGAAGTGTAGCGCGCAACGTAAAAGCCAACCCGGCGAGTAGAGACCAGAAACAGAGAGACAGAAAGCCAGGCCGCGATTCAACGATGAGCGACGGCCGGTGCTCAACTCGAGGACCACGGGGAAAACCGCTGATATCGACTTTTGTTGTCCAGCGCAAGCGCCTCCAGACCGCAACGCAGCATATAGAGGTGGAATACGGAAATCCTTGGGTGGCAACCATGAGCCATATGGTAGCCGCAGAAATGCAATGGTCAAGAAGATCAATCGTCGAGAGACTCTCTGTTCTCTGGCCAATTCCTTTTGCGAGGGTGCAAATCTTACCAAGCAGATCGTTGATTGAAGTCAACTTGATGATTAAGAGTACCCAATGTAGATGCCGCGAGATATGACCTGGGGGCACAGAGCCAAGGATGATCGAACCCTTCTGTGGGCAAAGCTTGTAAACCTTGGAGGACCAAGGTGCTTAGGCAGGGGTAAGGCGTAGAACACAGCGACAGGAGAATCCAGACTGACATCCCGGTGGAAAAGTTCCAAGGCCTGCTCCTGCAAAGACCAAGATTGGAGGCGCCCAAAATTGTCATGCAAGACGCATGGGATCACTTTGATTGGCAAATCGCGATGAAAGCTTGCTGGTGAACAGAAGAAGCTGGGAGGAATCCTTTGGAAGTGTTGCTGATGGCTCAAAGCAAGACTCACCCTGCTGTCCGGATGTTGACCGTGTCAACCGGGGCCCGTCCAAGGATGAGTGCGAACTCGCTGTCTCCACAGTGAGCTTGCAAGGCGGTGTGAGCTTTGCTCTCGGGGCAAGATCCGGCGAAAGGGCGACCTCGATCTGACGCGACTCCAGACAGCGATGGGAAGAGATGGCGGAAAGACGATAAAAACAGCTTGCAGGAAACGCCGTACAACACGTACCCCAAAATGCAGTGTTCCCATAAAGGATCCAGTAGTAGTCCCGGGTCCAGGTGGTATCAGGTTGCAAGGTCACGTCAAATGTGCTCCCTGTCATTCAATAAGAATGAGGCGAGATAGCAAAGCATCTGGCCCATCCTGGTGATCAGAAACCGGAACACCAGCGAGTTGTGACAAGCAGATCCAGTGTTTCCAAGAGAAGAGAAATGAGAAGGGTTGACATTCGCGAGCTCCAATCCTTGGGAACAAACGTGGCCATGAAATCCAGAAAGCCGGCAGTGCATGTGGACAATCATGATCCTGGAAGTCCAGCAGTGTCCAGCTAAGCATGCAACCTTAGAATCCTGAGAAGCACACAGCCCAGGCCCTGGACTCTGGTCTTCCCGGAGTTGGGGTATCAAGAAAGCAATCAGGTACGTCGATGCCAACCTCTGGCGACGGGGTCGTGAACGCCGAGTCCAGTGTAATCAGCAAAGCATGACTAAGAACGCACTCACACACGAGAATCCACGGCGGCAACACCAGCGTACGCGAGAATGCTTAACGGGCTCCGTGGCGGCGAGCATGTCTCTCTGAAGCATGTCTGTCGGTCGTGTCCCGGTCTCGATCCTCACGGCGATGCCGGTCTTCACGGTCACGTCGAGTGTTCGTTGTCGTCGTCGAAGACGATGTAGTTTGTCCACTGCTTGAAATCTGAGCCTGAGAACTGGAAGCCGGAGTAACGGAGTTTCGCGAGGGGGCTTGGGCTGAACTTTGACTTTGGGCTTGGGTTTGGGTCTCGTCATACTGGGAGTCGGGGAGGACGGTACTATACCCTGTTTGTGGTTGGTTTCCTGCTGGAGACGCTAAATAATCAGACGGAGCTGGAATAGTGTTTTGCTGTTGTGAAGACGAACCACGACCGTAGCGGGCATCGATAGGCTGAGCATACGCTGCAGCAGCGCCTGAAGCTCCAACAGACTGGGCATAGCCACCATAATCAGCTGCCGAGGCATAGACCGGAGCAGCTGTCGGATAGACGTTCCTGTTGGGACCAGAAGTGGTGGCCATGGGATTCATAGCGTTCTGGGAATACGCCGCGCCTCTAACGTACTGCGCGTCCACACCGGCCGGCTGGCCAAAGGCGGCTTGCGGAACCATAGCCGCGGCACCCACGGGCATTCCGGCACCATACATATCAGCAGCCTGAGGAGCAGGAGAGTACGACTGTTGGGCTGCGCTGTACTGTGCAGCAGAGGTGGGGTTATAAGCATTCTGCTGGGCTTCATACCTCTGCTGCTGGGCAACATAAGAAGCAGAGTTGACACCATTGTATCCGGAGTTTCCAGTTCCTGGATAACGCATGGGAGGAGGGTTGTACGAAGGAGGATCTAAAACCATAGCATCCCCATAGGCCGGATCCGCAGAAGTAGGTCCATAGTACTGCCGCTGGTGATGCGTCTCCGAGTTGCGATATCCCTCGTGACCGCGCGACGGAGCTGTTGTAGAGTTAGAGTTTCTCACAAACTTCGCGTTTGGCTGGCTCGAGAGCGTTGTACCTCCAGCGGCGCCGGGTTGGCCCCGGCTCGCCGCTCGCCGCTCCGCGTCCCAACGGGCGGAGTCGGCTTTCAAGTCTTGTATCATGGCCTGCGAGGGAAAAACGGATCGTTCAGCGACTGTGGTTTGGGACAGACAATCGGGTGACGACGGTCATGGAGACTTGGACTCACTGATGTTAGGTTGCGATATGCCGTGATATAGTAGCCCTGGATTGTTCGTCCGTCGGGATGCTAGCAGTCAATGAGCAACAAGCACTGATAAGTCGCAGTGTGGGAATGCACTGGGAAGGACAAACCTCGTAGGTGCCAGGCCGCACGAGAGCATCGTTGCCGAGATAGCGACATATATCTGCAGTTATAACTTCTCGGTCGATACCATCTCGCGGTACAAAATACTCATTTTGGCGCGGAACCCCCGCGGGTTGTTGCGGCGGCGGCGCGTTTGTCCTCTGATGTCTGCCTGCCATGATGTGCGTAGCAGGAGAAGGTCGAAGAGCAAAAGGAAATAAACCAGAAGAGATGATGGTAAATGGGTATCGTAAAACGAGAAACAGATTTCCGGGTAATGGCAGCAGAAAAAGCTGGATGCAGAGGTGATGAGGTTGGAAGAAGATGGGAGGAGGAGGAGGAGGAGGGGGGATGAACGTAAGAGTGGGCGTCCGGGGGGAAGAAAAGGACTGATCTTGGTTCCGTCCGACTGTCGTGGCGCTTTGGGGAGAAGGAGGGGCCGCTTCAGAGGCACCTGCTACGTGTTGAGACCTGGCGTTTTTCTCTTCCACACAACTGGTCAGGGGGTGGAGCAGATGCAGCAATGGGTGTCCTGGTGGGTGAGTCGTTGGTTGACAGGAGTGGCTGGACGAGCGTGGATGAGCAGAAGATGAGCAGAGAGAGACGGAGAGCCTGCAGTTGGAATTGGTGGGTTGGTGGGCTGTGATGTTCTATGTGTGCTGCGTGTCGCTTTGCCTGTTGGGCATCCGAGCTAAGGGCACAAATCGCACCATGTGGTTGGCTGGCGGAAGGTCAGGGATCTTCCCGCAGGCTGCCTGACAGAATCCAGTGGCGTGGCTTGCTCCGCCAAGGAATAAACGGAGGCACCCAATGCCGGTAGTGTCCGTTTCGGCCGCTTCCTTGGAAAGGCAGGGCTGTGAAGAGTTCGAGAAACCCTTCGTCGTTCAACAAAGACTAAGGTAGCTGGGTAGATTGTCATGTAGCGACGACGGAAGGCAAACAGCGGACCGACGGGAAGTGTCACGGCGAGGATGATAACGAAGCGCAGTGGTTGCCCTCGACCGAAGCAATCGTGACGCACGCCAGAGTCAGTTGGCCGCTCTCCGTTTTCCGAAAGCTCACAGCCTGCTCGGTGAACTGTTTGGGGTTGGCAGGAACCTGGAAGTCACAGATGATGGTCGCTAAGGTACCAGGGGATATTTTCGCTGCGTCTGTCCGAAGCGAGGTAACACAATTTATGACAGGCAGCGGAACCATCCGAAATCGTTACCCTTCGAGAACTCTTGGCCTACACTGTAGATACCTTGAGGCTTTATTATAGAGTTTTGACTTCGTCCCCGACTTTGCGAATGTGTGCCAAGTCGGCCAAGCGATGTTGACTCCGCGACCACGTAGACCTTAATGCCGTCGTCCTTACTGAATGCAATAATGCATACGTGTTCACCAGTAATAAGTACCGCGATGAACTCATCTGTGCCATTGAAACATCCAGGAGAGCCTGCCGATTGCTTATCTGCCATCAGGCCTCAACGACAAATACATGCCTCCGCCAGACAGTGCAGTGCGTCACAAACAGATGGCACTTTTGTTATGCACGTTGGGAAATGCGAACCGTAGAGTGGCCTCGTGACGTGGTTCCATGTATGTTCCTTGCTACATACATTGCGCTCTGGTACTCTGGAGGCTGCCACGCAAGTACTGTGTCATGTTGGGTTCAGCCGTGACTGACCGTTTTGTCTCGTCTGTTTTGTTCCGTCTTCTGATGGTTGGGGTTGGGCTGTGACGGAATTAGTGGCAGCAGCTGTGGCAGGTTAGGTATCAATGCATCGGTTGCATCCCAAGGTTCCACCTTGCAGGCCGCACAAAACCTGGCGATCGTCTGGCCAATCGCTTCACCTCTTTCCCTTCGACGTTCAGTTGTGCGGCAAAGAGCTGCGGTTTGTGTTGCATGTTGAACAGCTGGTGCAGTATCTGGGTTGGAATGACGGCAAGGTACGCAGTAGGGAAACCCTCCTGTTTCCTTTTTATTTTTTTTATTTGACCAACCCACCAAACCACCGCCTGTTCAGTTGTCGTCACATAATGTGGACGGTGCTTGAGGTTCAGGCCAACTCACGACGCCGTGGATTTTAACCGATGATAGAAGGACTGCAACTGGTCATCAAGAGACCATATACGACGCCTGAATGTGAACCAACGATCGAAGACCTGCACCTGGTCATCAGGAGGGCATATATCGACGGATGTTCTGTCCCTAGTCGTCGTTCTTATTCGTCCGCCTTCACACCGCCTCGGAGAAGCAATATGATGGTTTGGAGCAGTCGGATGCACAGCGAGGTTATGCCTCGAGGAGAGGCGGTCCAGTCGGCATATCTTCTTTCCTAGCATTGGTATCTGGTGGTGGAGACCTGCAGCCTGGTATCTCGAATGACACCAACCATGTCCGCTGCTGCCATGCCCGTAGATAACATCCATCTGGGAAGCATATCAGTTCCTGATGCATCTCCATTATCGATAAGGTCCGGTCTGTCGTCAAGCTGTCAAATTGTTTCAAGCCGCAGCATAGTCGGGGACGGAGGTCGAGCTTCGACCAGGGATGGAAAAGGCAAAATCATCCGAAGCTCAGTTTACTTTGCTTCGAGTCCGTCTTCTTGGGTCTCCCAGCCTGTCTTCGTGACGCAGCTGCACCATTCCGGCTCATGGTGCCTGATGTTGATGCAGAGGCAGGCGAAGGGCGGGCAAATGTCGAGCTGCCACGTCTTTGCTCCTCTTCCTGAAGGTCTTTAGCGAGATGCCAATCGCTGTGGTTCTGCTCCTGCTCTGCATCCTCGAATGCACTATTACAACGCAGGCACATATAGGTTGTTATGGGTAACTGAGCACCACGAGGTTGGGAATGTACTCTCTCGGCAGATGCCACGACCGTCTTGGTATCTGATGTGGTGCTCTCCTCCAGTGGCTTTGTGGCCGCGCTTTCACCCACATGCATCGGGCTGGCATCGTCGGAGCCCAAACCGGGTTCGCCGTCCAGGGAGGCTTGCTTTTGGAAAAAGAAACGTTGTATGCCGCCATCGTCCACCCGGCGTCGTTTTGGTGGTGGCTGCACAAGGGCATCGGATGTCGACTGTGGAGCTCCACCAGAGCTCGCCTTCAATGCCTGTGCTTCCTCTCCTTTGACAAGGAAGGAACCGATTCCCATATTTCCTGTTATGCCGTCTTCGAACCCTCCAACGCTCAAGCTCAAGTTCGCACAGGGCCAGACCTTTCCCTCGAGCACAATCTGCGAAAGCAAGCCTTTGGCGAGCTCGAACAGCGTAGCTTCATCGAGAGACCGTCCTGGAGGTATAGGACCCTGACGCGATCGCGTCTGTGCGCCATGGCGATGGTGAAGATTGACAGTCTTTGGACGGCGCCTGTTTTCAAGCACGCCTTCTTCCACCAACCGTGAGAAGATGTCTGCCGCAAAAATCCTGAGCCACTTGACCGCCTGCTCAAACGTGTTGATGCTTGGCCTGAAAGACTTCGCGGACAACATGGACTTGATCTGTGTACGCGAGTTGACCTCGCTGGTGTCAATGCCACGTATAATGTTATGAACCCATAGCCCGGTTTCGTCGCCGAGTTTTGACTTGAGCTGCTCGACGGGAATTGCCAGCAGGTCTTGGACCGAATCGGTGTTGAACAGCTGAACAACCTGGTCGCCGAGCTTGCCGCCTAGATTACGAATCTTGGTGAACTTGAAACCCGAAAGGAATTGTTGGCGAGCTCGGTTCCGAATGACGGTCTGCTGATTAGGCTTCTTGTAACCCGAGCCCAACTTGCTGATCATCTTGCTGTTGGCTATACCTGCCGAGCAAGTATACTTGAGCTTCTCGTAAACTGCAGCGCGAATATCGCGGATGATTTCGGAGCCGATCAGGATGGCCACGTCGTCCCAATCAGGGTCATGGATTTCAGCGTCTGCGTCGTCGAGGTCGACCACCGCATCGGCTTTCCAGTCAAGGGCCGAGATGGACGGCATGGGGAGTTGCTCGGAAGGGTCATCATAGGGCGGGGGCCTGGCAAGTTCGTCGAACCGCCCGAGGAGGAGAGAGTGGACTTGTGCACTAAGATCCAAGAAAACCTCGTCGATACTCGCTCTCTCCACCTTCTGTTGATTAGGCGGGAGGCTCTCTTTGATGACCTCCAAAATCCTCCTCGACTCCAGCCGGTAGGGATCTAATGAAACCTTGTGCGTTGCAATGTTGGCAGCAGCATCCGGATGGTATCCCCACTTGTCGTCGCCTTCTCGCCAGGTCGCAACATGTTGGGCGATGAGGTTCGGGCAGAGCTTTTTAGCATCTGTCACTGTGCAATGTCGGCCAATGCCGGCAGCACGTGCTGGGTAGTTCACAGCAATCAAGCCTTGCCTTTAGGACCTTTATGTTAGCCACAGTGTCGTACGCATTGGGCGTGGAAGAGTGCCTGGGAAGCATGCCAGGTCACACTTGTTGGCCATACCATTGTTGCACAGCAAGAGGTTGGTCCGCAGCAATACCTAGACGAACCATCTCGCATTGTGCGTAGAAAGCATCAAGATCAACATGGGCGATCACCCTCAGCGGCGTCGTGGTCGAGTACGAGGCAAGCTGGGCGAGATGACGGTAGGTAAACTGAGATCGTCGCCGTCCGGGCGCACCCGCTGGAGAGGACTCCCGAAAGCCCTGCGGTGAGGACATTTCGACTTGGCGCCGTAATCATCACATCTACCGAGGCCGGTCATCTCGGGAGGTTAAGGTTGTTGGTAGCTTGTAGTGGTCATGGCTGGAGGTTTGTGGTGGGGCAGACCTGCCGCATCCATCAGTGGGCTTCGGCTTTACGCGCTGGACATCAGAAATGGTCGCGTCATCACGTGAGAACAGTACTGCAGAGAGAAGACTAAGCCACGGAAGGTAAGGTAGCCAGCCGCCTTCCGTACACCATTGTCCTGCGCCGTCGATATTGCTTGTGTCTGCTTTCTTGGGTGAAATTACCTCTGCAGACATATCAAGGCACCCTGAATACCTGTACCTAGAAAGGGATGTGCCCGCCTCTAAGGTAGGTAACTACGACCTCGAATGCTGGACCACAGCGGAAGCGTTCCAAGTTCCAACGTCACTTTATCCATCTCTCAACGACAACTAAGCAACAACAACGCAACGAAGTAGTCGATGTTGTAAGAGTCAATCGAGCCAGAAAATTCGTTTCAGGTAGCAAATGGCAACGGTTCGATAGAGGTCTAATGCTTTGTTCGGCTCGCCGTTGCTCTCAGTGATCTCATACCGAAGTCTACCTGCCTTGACATTTACAATAACACCGACAATGTGTCCATCAGCCGGCGATGCTTAGGCAGCCAGTGAGTTCTATTCCAGGTTGCTTGCCAATCTTCGGCCAAAGGCTCTTGCGCATCTATCCTGTCCGGGGTTGTTCCCGCGTATTTGCACGAACTATCGCTACGTTGCGCGCATATCACTCTGTCTGTCACACTGCTGGTCAGCGACGAACAGTTTGTCATCGGCCATGAAAGTTCCTCAACTGCAAACATGAGGTCTCAAGAGATGCAGCTGGTTGGACCTGGGGTTGACTGGATGGTGTGAAGCTTAGGGCAGTTCATTTCGAGAATCCCCGCGAAGTTGAACACAAACCGAGACGTTCCATCTTGCCATGTGCATGTCTGGCTAGTGATCGGTCAGAGAAATTGATATCCTCAGCCACTGTAGAGAAGACGAGTGGTGTCTATCATGCACTTTGCACCTTTGCGTGTCGAGTCCGAGCCAGATTGCTACTCTCAACCCTTCTAGCGATTCTCTAACGTAGCGCTGCGCGACCATTCCCTTCTCTTCTTCCTTGGGACGAGCACGCATTCTCTGTAGATCGACTCACCGTCTAACCTGGCTGATGCTCCAAGGGCAGCTGTCCTTCACGGTCATGTCTACCGCCTACACTGCCCTGAGGTAGAAATATGGTGAATGCTGAACAAGAGTGCATATTCTCTTGTGCTTCGCTCGTGTGAGTCTTCCAGCCTGTCCTCGTGAGCTCCGTGGGGGCAATGCTACCCGAGACCCGGAGCAGGAAGAAGTGCATTTACCTGTTGCCTCGCCCCTACTATCCGTATGCCCCTAGGGGCTGGGCGAGACTGCAACTGGGTCTGATACGACACTCTCCCCTTATCCGATACCGGGATCCGACGGAGGGACTTATTCTGGAGAACCCCGTTCTCTGGTTAAGATGCTACGAGCTACGCCCACGATATGGCGATAGAGGTTCACAACATGCCTGGCGATTGCCAGACTACATGTCATAAGCGAACTGTCGGCCCCGGTGAAGACGGGCGAGCACTGCAATGCCTGGATTCAACAACCATATCTTTCGCTAAATTTTGTGCCCGATTGTTGATCTCTCTTCCCAGCTTCCAGGGACTGTTGCGTGACGAGGTAAGCTTATGCAGATTCCAAAGGTCGTTGGGTATCCAGCGCGCATCGGCGAGAGATCACTTGACCCCGTTGCCGCGGCATCAAGTGAAACACCATCCACCTAAGCGGTATAAGGCGATATCGACCACCGTGGCTCGTCCCAGGCCATGACGATACAGACATATATCGCGCCCGCATCAAGCTGGCTCGGGTGGCAAGCACAACCGTACGGAAATGGATTGAGTTGTCTCGCAAGACGTTTTGACCTGTTCCACAGAATGCAAACATCCCGTTCCACGAGTTACCTCTGAACTCCAGTCCTCTCGGTCGTTTCTTGCCAACACCTCGCCACAAAGGGATGTCCTGCATAAACAGGGTGACGTGATCAAGCCGTCGGCAATCTCGTTTTCGGTGTACGAAACTGGTTGCACTGTTCCACACGGATGTTCTGGAAGGCAACCACTCCCGTCGTTGCCAGAAAATCGGAATGGGTTGGGATTCTCTTGCTTATCGACCACCAAATGGATGACGGGACTGTCTCGTTTCGCATTTCGACAAACTGATAATCTTCCCGCAACCTCGCTCGCGTCATCGCAAGCAAGCCAGCACCATGAGTGATGCATATCATGTGGGATGGCGCCCATCTATGTGGATATGGCGGCCGGTGTCTCATCTCGGCCCTGGCGTCTGATGGGCGGGATAATGGACTGAATGATGGATGTCTTGACGTGGAAGTCTCAAGGACCCGGGCACGCCTCACCGTCGATGCGGCTCTGGTAATGGGGCAACCGTTTTTGGCATATCTTTCTTCTCGGGCTACCCAAGGAGTAGCATTGTTTGAGTCTACAAATCTAGATGGGCTCCTCTGCCAAAGCAGTCGCTCGATGCATATCCTGAACCATCGCACACACTTGTCTTCCCGCGGCCTGACTGGCATATACCGACAAAACTTGAAGAGAAGAACCAAGGCAAGATTTACCACCACTGGGTCAAGAGCCATTGGTCTCGACTGAAGATGTAGGCATGTTGGTCCCCAGCTGAGCCATATGAATCTGACAAACAGCAGGTCGGACGGCGAGCCTCAGGACGAGGAGGTCACTCCCAAGACACCGCCTGAAGACGAACCCAAGACCAAGAGCCCTCCGGAGGATGTGAAGAAGCATTGGATATGCTGCAAATGTGAACATGAGAACAGCCCCGAGATGGTTGGGGACCCTCCGAAGTGCGTTGATTGTTCGCACGAGAAGTGCGAGGATGACTGCAAGCTGGTGGAATAGGATTAAGTGCTTCTCGACCTCTGCCGCCTCTAGAATCTTCTAACTGTCCGCGCGCACGGCAGAACTACTGCGTCGGCTGTTTGCATGTTTACGCCAGGGCCAGGTGCTCGGCTCTCGCGATGAGGAGGATTCTCTTGTCTGCCTTCGACACACACCTACTTCAAAGTGTAGATCACTACGAACAACACTCGTTTCGGTCAATCTACCACCGTCATTCATTCGTCCTGCTCGAAGGCTTCGGATGTCCCGTGAAGCGCCAGCCGCTTCTTGATTTTGTTGCCTCGTTCGTGACTTACTAGTACACAAGTTCAGCGATGACCAAGTGACCATGTTACGCGGAAGCAATATACCAGTATATGTCATAAATCGATCGAGTCAGCCTAACACAGATAGATGGTTCATCCGGTAGCGGGAACGGTTGTGGGCCGAGCTGCACGTCAGGCTCAAGCCCCGGGAAGATCTTGCATAAGGCCTAAGCGGGCTCCGGATGCTGGACCGATGGCTGTGACCAGGGCAGCCATGCTAAAAGCACCTCCTGCCGCGACTACTGAATACAGATGACCCATCGCCATGCGTCCTGTATCGGAGGTCATGGCTTGAACGATATGCGCATTGCCAACACCCGCTTTTTGGAATGTAGCAAGGTTGCCTCAGGCCCAAGACAATCCTGAGGTACCAATGTGCTACAATGTCCGCCGCCGCACTACGCAGATGTTGACCAATGTGCAAGCTTAATTAAGCCTTGAGATGCAATGAATTGTCCGGCCAGAAAGCCTGCTTGTAATCGAGTCCTTGCCCATCCCAGCTGCTACATAGCTATAGCGGTCAGCTCACAACACGCCTCGAGACTGCCTCCACAACAGACTCCAGCTCCTGTACAAAAACGTCCTTCTCCTGCTTCTGAGATTTCCCGCGTTTCCTCTTCCGATTCTGGCCGTTAGAGCCTATCGAAGCGAGAGGTTGGCGATCGCGGAACTCAGCACGTTCAAAGTCGACGACCATGAGTTTGCCACTATCTGCATTGTATAAGACATTGCGCGGCTCTGCGTCCCGATGGAGGACGCGCAGGCTGTGCACCGCGTTAAACACCGCCGTGACCGCCGCGACAACGTCAGCCTTGCTGGCTTGGTAAGCGCCGTCAAACAACGGCTGTCCCGCCCAGCTAAGAAACATGAAGCGCGTATAAACCCCGCCGTCATAGTAGTATGGCAGGACCAAGTCTACACTGCCGAGACAGACAGGGATGTGCTTCCCCTGGATATCCCGGAGCTGGTCGTATATCTCGTTCTCGTGCTGTAGGAAAGCATGGTTGGGAGTCTCCATTCCCTTGGCACCGAGCGTGTAGCTATGGGACGACAACCGTAGCTTAAATAGCGACCCGCGCGACCCGGAGAGATAGAGTGGCGTGCTATCCGCATCGTGGCCACGATCTACGGCAAGCTGGGCGCGAATGAGGCGGAGAAACTCCTGCCGTTCAAGGTGCCTTTGCCCGTGATAGTCCGAGTTGGGACAATTCGGGTCGACGAGCTGGCCATACGCCAATCCCAAGAGGCATTGTTGCGTGCAGAATGGCCGGTCTTGAATCTTTGGTTTCGTTGCTCGTTGCTGCTGGTGCTGCTGGTGCTGCTGGTGCTGCTGGTGCTGCTGGTGCTGCTGGTGCTGCTGGTGCTGCTGGTGCTGCTGG
>JAMAJW010000039.1:0-159269 GCA_023628855.1 Coniochaeta sp. PK30-01 | reverse complement strand
GGTGCTGCTGGTGCTGCTGGTGCTGCTGGTGCTGCTGGTGCTGCTGGTGCTGCTGGTGCTGCTGGTGCTGCTGGTGCTGCTGGTGCTGCTGGTGCTGTGACTGCTGCTGGTGCTGTGACTGCGAGTCGCGTCGCTGTTCTGGCCGGCTTTCACCAATGGACCTAGGTTCCGTCGAGGATGCCGCCTTCCTGCCACTGCGGAATATGTTCGGACTAGGTGAGGGAGGATCATTTTCATCGTTGTCGTCCGTGCGCTTGACGATAGCATCCAGTTGCTGGCAATGGGAACGTGTCCGAATTGGCGAGCGCTTGAAAGCGTTCCAGCGCTGGGGCTTGTAAGGGGAGGCGCGAGGATCCTTGCGCACCGTCGCAGGGATGTCTCTAAGTACGTCGTCGTACTCTACGGCCCAGATGTCGAGAACTGCGGCTGCATCGCGCCAGGACTGGGGTGGAGGTTCCGCACGGAGAGCCTGGAGGATAAAGGCGAAGACCTGGGAGACAGCAGTACGGTGAAGCCTCAGTTCGTCGTCGTCAAGGACATCCTGGTTCGGTACGGACACGTGATAGTAGACCGTGGTAGGATCGGTCCGGATGTAGAGAAACACGAAGGTCTGTCCCGTACAGATATAGCCGTACTGAATCCCCTTGCCGATCATATAAGAGAAGAGTTGGGTGATCACTGCGGCAGCGAGATGCCTAGCCGCGAAGGCGAAGTTATTATTGGCCTTGTTGATTACGTCGCGCTCCGGTTGGATTTCTGACTCGAGACCCGTGACAACTTCGTCGACGCGCAGTTTGTGCGGCGCCTTGTACTCTATGGCGAGCGCGGGGACACGCCGTCCGTCCGATGTCCGGTGAATACAGAACTGATCCGCTCTGTTGCCCTTTCCTTTTGCCTTACGGGCTATAGAAGCTGGCGGCCGTGGGGCCAAGACTGGCAACACGGCGCCGCTTCCGCCGCTGCCGATGGACATGCGCTCCATAGCCTCGGAGACGGGGTCGCCCAGATTCGTATGGCTCTCAAACGTCACGGTACCCCGGATGCCAAGGCTTCTCCGCAGCGCCGCATCCTGATACACCGTGTCGACCAACGTCTGCACCGCGTTTTCGACAACTTCACGCTCAAAATGCCGCAGGCTCAATCTCACTGCTAATGGGTTTCAGCATAGACCCTACATATTCTAGCTGGTGCTGGGACTGAAAGGCGGGCTGTGAGCAGAACACCTGACTCTCCGAGACGCGATTCCAGATCTCCTCTTGCTTCGTGGGAAAGTCATCCCACGGTAGGATTCGTTGAGGAAAGTGTCGGCCGATCGAGTTGGTAGTGTCGCCTTGTGTGGTTGAAGAGGGGTCGGTTATTGCCCGAATGGAGAGGTCGAGCGAGTGACAGAGTTCAAGATATGGCTGGAGGGCCTGCGGTTGTGCTGTCTTCGCAAGTTTTTCGGCCTTTTCGCGCCGGCGTTGCTCGTCCAACGCGCGAGTCTCGGCCTTCAATGCGCGAGTCTCGGCATCTTGAAGAGCCTTTCTCAACTTAGCGATTTCGTCGTCCATTATCGCTGGAGTAGCTTTAACGGTGGAGAGCGATATAAATGACGCCGTTCGGTTCGCCGTCGAGGATTGCGTTTGGAATTGAGGCGACGCGGTCGCGAAAGGGTTCCCTGCCAGACGCCGATGATGTGGTGTAAACAAATGAGGTTCTGTGGGGCACCAGGGAAGGTACGTAGTGGCATATGGCCTGTGCGCGATTGCCGTGCGGCCCGTGCCCATAAGTCCCAATTCCCCACGGGCCTACACTGAGGGATCCCGCAACGCCCCCGCAAACACCGCCTTAGTACCTACACAATAGAGCTGCTGGTCACCAGCACCCAAACCAAGCCTCCCGTCTTCAGAGTGTCTCTATGCCATCACCAAGTTCTGGTAACGCCTCAAAACGTACGAGCGGCAGTTTCCAACAGATGTTATATGATTCTCAGACTTTAGGAGGAATGAAGAGAGGTTGGTACGTAGTCTCTGATGCAGAGGTCCTCTCGACCATCGAGTCCCATATCCGCCAGCTCATCAGCTGGCTTTGCGCCGTCTGCGCAGCCTCGACTTGTCGCCGCCTGGTCCAAAAAGTGCTGCTAGATCGCCTTGCTGGCGTTTGGGTCAAGTGGCTGGTACTTCAATGCAAGGTTGATTCTACTGATTATTGCTTCGTCGAATGATTGCACTCGATTCGTGATGAGGAACAGCACGCCGTCAAACTGCTTCAAGTCGCGGAGGAATACAGAGGCAAGGGCGTTGATCTGTGAATTATCCGAACGTTGAGGCAGGAGAACGTCCGCTTCGTCGATCAGAAGGATGGCTATCCAACGGCTTGCGATCTTGAAAGTTGGTGTTAAAAAGCTTTGTACGTGTATTGGGTCAACACCAGTTTGATCTGCTGTGACTGTATAAAGAGGTCCTTGGTAGCTCTCTGCGGTTGTTTCGGCTGTCAAAGTCTCACCCACGCCGGGAGGGCCATTAATGAGGTGTAAGCCAAGAATCCGTTGCGCAATTGAGTGTTTTACATACTAGACTAGAAAATTGATGCCCTGCCCTTTACTCTGGGCAATGTCCCTGAAATTGGCATCATCATCGCGAGACGGAACAATATGTCTGGGTAAGAGACGTAGCGTTTCACGATGTCCCCTTCATCATCAACATAAAAAGCAATTTCTTTGTATTACCACTGGTGAATTTCTCTACAAAAACTCTCTTTATTACTTATACTATTTGTAGATCTACGTTACATCTTTAGCAAGTCGTTACGGACTCGCATTTAGAACCAACTTTGTTCATAACTGGAACAACTACGGCGCGTTTTGGCGGGTCGATATTAAACTGGTACACTGATGCCGCTGCCCAATGCTAAGGTAGCATCTTGCTTAAGGTAGGTATATATCAAGGCCGTTGTAATGGGATACAGCACGTCAACTGCCATCTTCGCTTAGTAACTGGCACGCTGCAGCGGTTGTAGCCCGTGAGCGACCTTCAAAGTTAAAGTGTAGTCCTCTCATTGCTGTGCTAATCTCAAATCAGCCAGTCATCTACAACTAGGCTTCTTCGACCTTACAGTACATCAAATTATGAGATTCGAACCATATGGTGACGCTGGATGACGAGGGCTTTGGACCTCTTACTGGCGGTGAAGCTAGCCACCAGTACCAGAAAGGTGCCAGAGGATATGCTTGGCAGGAGGACCTCAATATTACAACTCTCGACTTTGCGACGTTCCACATGTACCCGGACGGCTGTGGGTTCTTGACCCTTCGGTTCGGTCCTACTATGTTGAGTATTGAATCTGATCTTAGGGGGCGAACCATACGGCTGGGGCAATCTCTGGTTCACAACCCACGGAAACGCATGTACTGCAGCTGATAAAACATGTCTCTTCGAGGAGTGTACGTCTTCTTCCTTCCACCTCGTATTGACCTGGCTGACGGGATATAGACGGCGGCACCAATAATTGCACAATCGAGGACCCCTGGCAGAAGACAGCACTGGCGATCCGTTCTGACAGTACGGCGGCACGCTTCCCAGCTACAACTCCCAGACACCAATCAAGATGGCAATGTAATTGTATGGTCAGCAATCATATTGCCGCCATCAACAGTGCTTGCCCTTAGAGGAAAGGCATACTGGACTCCGAGAGACCGAGGGCACTGGTTGGACCGTCCAACTTATTCCCTTTTCGAGGCCGTAAAACAAACCAGAACTTATGTGACACTTCGATCCTGTCTGCCTATAAGCCGACTTCATCCAGAGAAGACAGACTGTACTTCACAAAAGTCAAGATATTCCCCGAAACAATATCGTGCGCCTCCTCGGGTAGATAATGGCCGTACTCGTCGATACCGACGGGCTGATATGGCGTCCCCTCTTTGACCCAGTCTTCCCACTCCTTCGCAACGTCGATCCTGGAACCGAGCATGGTCTTGGAGAACATGACCATAAGGGGAACGTCTATCTTCCTCCCCGCCTTCTGATCCTCGGCTTGCTGAGCATACTCGGGCTCCGCACCGGCGGCGTAGTCCTTACAACTGTACCTCAATGTCTCCTCCTTCTCGAACAAGGCGGAATACACATCAACGGCGCCATCAGACTCCATTCTGAGCCGTCCCGCCTCGCTCGACGTTATACGAAAGTGCTGGTCGCGGCACCAGTTTGCTCCGCCGTAGGCCTTCAAGATCTTGAGAGCCAGGTCAACGTTGGCAAGGAAGGGCCAGTGGAAGTACCCCTTAGCTACGGCCGGGTTGGCGAACTTGTCCCACTGTACCTTGGTCGGCACAATGTCGATGAGAACCGCGCCGATGACGTGGAGTACCGGGAAGTCCGACTTTGACACGGCGAGGCGGTGGCAGATTCTGGCTCCGCGGTCGTGGCCGCCAAGGATTACCTTGCGCGCTGATGCGCTGCTGCCTGGATCTATGCCGAACACGGACTGCAGGGCCTCGAGCAGGGCGGCGCCGATGGATTGGCGCGAGTTGTCCTTGGCAGGGGTGCTGATGCCGTAGCCTGGCAGCTCTGGAACGAAGAGGGAGACTTTGCCTTCCAGGGCGGGTATGACCTGTGCTATGTCAGATCAATTTCAAGGGTTGTATCCAGAGCTTATCCCTTGGCAATACGTACGTTTCTCCAACTTGATTGAGACTCAGTTAGCCAGATGCTTATCTTCCCCGCGTCCGGAGGCAGACTTACATGAAGGCCGACTGGGGGTATCCGTGGACGAGCGTCAATATGGGCACGTCGCCGCCCAGGTCTGACGTGTAGCTGACCACCTGGGACCCAGATGCGGTGGGAGTCACATTTCGTTGAAGCTTGGGGTAGAAGTTTCTTGTTTCAATGGCTGTCATGGTGAGTATCGGTCAAGCAATCTTGATGTCTGGATAACACCACGCAAGAAACAACATACAATAGGGGGCAGGGGGTGTTTATACGATGTGAAGATCCTGGGTACCGAATGTCACAACCGAAGTGGCACTTGGATTATGACGTGACTTACAAGGCGTGTTCCCCGCTTGCAACGGTCAGTAGCGTCCATTGCGCCCTGGACTTGACATGTGCTTCTTGCGCATCCTCTTAAGCCGATCGGATTCCGCATTTCTAATCCACTTCCGAGCCGAAGACCAGCAAACGCCGTGATCAAAGATCATGTCAAGTGCAGAATGCTACAAGACCATCACATGGAAACAAAAGTAATGGATTGCTTGGCTTGGAAGGCATCCGACGTCGACGGTAGCGGTGCTCAGCTGGCCTCTCCTTCAGGGGCTTTTGACGCCAGCCCCAACAGCCCAACAGTCACTGGACAAAGCGCCAAACAATTACCCAGGTTTCATTCACTCTCTGCAACCACCGTGAGTTCATGGCTCCCTCGAATCGTGTGAAAGAAGGCCCCAGCAGTTTAATGGCCATCATGATGGCCTCTCCTCCGTTCCTTTTGCACCACAAGCAATCTGGAGCTATTAGCAATATATCAGACCTGACCATAACTGCGACTGAACGAGAGGATGTTGGTTTCGAGGATCAGAAGGTACCAGATGATTCCCGCTTCAACGAAGCGCTGGCCGATGACGTTCAGAAAGAGCTGTCATTCAAGCTGAACGCCTCCTTCTGGCTCTGGAGATTGCGCTCATCATCTCCAACCACATCGATAGTCTCGATTTCAGGGGTTTCTTTGTTGCGAAATTCACGCGCTACCGTTGAACCGTGAAACGGACGTGGCTGATCGATGCCATCTATGCCGCTTCCTTGGAACCGCTATCACCTCTGGCAAGGATGGATTGTTCCCAGTGCGCTAGCCGGTAGCGCCTACATCGTCACCTCTCTCCTGTGCTTGAGACAGGAGCTATTTCACTAGAAGCCAGATCTGCTACAGCACTACTTCAAGACGGCCGAGGCGTCTAGGCTGGGTCGGATCATACCTCGCTCCTGGCTCACCTATTGCATTCACATTTACGAACAAAGACACAAGGCGTATGTGGCAAAGCATATATAGCAACGCAAGCGCGCTGCTCTGCAGGACTCGGCCCAGTTTATGAAGATCGTGCGAATGGTCTCTTTCAACCTACTCATCTCGACCACAGTGCTCTTGGCCTGGTGGCTCGTCCTTCTACCCACCAAGACAGAGGCCGATGACCCCTCACTCTTCCGCGGTTGTACGTTCCTCCCCTGCAGGTGATTGCATGGTACTTTTGCAACGACTTGTTCTACTTATACCCGCACTGAATCTCCCACAGCATCCCAGGTGATGACGATTTCTACTGCAACCTTCTGCCCAACCGTATTGCTCGGCTGTTACCCGGCCTCCTTCGCCAGGCACACAAGACACACCATCGTGCCAAGGCCAATCTGGGGGTGGCAGCGTGGACATTACTGTTCGCCTTGGGAGCAGGTCCTCTTCAACTTTTTCCCAGGCCTCATCGGCCAACTTCTCACGCAGTTTGTCTCCGATGAAGCCGGGGTAGAGGACATCAGGGGCACTAAACTAGTCACGCTGTACGTCTGCATCACAGCTGCGGCCGTCAGCTCGGTCCTGGCCCATACCAGCTGCCGCTCGGTATGGAACGATTCGGGCAAGCACGATCTTCATCACGAGCGGGCTTTCGATCCTAAGACGGCTTCCAACTTCGGTACCATGGGCTTCTTCGACTGGCTGTACGGGACGAAGAGCTCCATTCCGGCGTCGGATTCTTCAGCGTGGAAGGTGCAGCGGGACAGGCAGGCTGCCTTGTAGGAGGCGAGTAGGAGATTGGGTGTCGCACTCACTGAGAAGCAGATGGCAATTGTGAAGCAGCCGGATGATAGCACTGAATGGGTCGAGAAAGATGTATAGTTTTTCTGGTCAGCCCAGAAGGCCATAAACTGTTGGTCACTTTTGGTTCGATTGGGGGGTTTGTGTCACCGGACTGAGCCGCTGCCGAGCATGTAGGATGCATTGGACGGCCAATTTTCAAGTGCCGAGATGCGGTCCTGGATAGCTCCATCCCCCTCCGAATAGGCAGAATAGAGCTCCATGAAGTCAACACTCCAGGGCGGAGAATGCGGGGATTTATGTGTTATCAGGGTACAAGTCCCTCCTGCTGATATGTGCTCCCTTCAGCCATAACATAAGCCCTGCTATGGCCCTAGGCGCCGCGATTCCTGTTATTTCAAGTCCCCCAAGCTTGAGAGAAAGAAACCCCAAGCATGCCACTCTCAAGGGTCCTTGTTGTCGGCGCCGGGCCTTCAGGCCTACTGTTGACTCTCCTCCTCGCGAAGGCCGGCATTAATGTGGAGTTGATCGAGCAGACAGACGCACTCGACACAAACCCGCGTGCTAGCCACTACGCGGAGCCATCGAACTACGAGTTCGAACGGGCAGGGGTGCTGGACGACATACGCGCGGAAGGGTTCTTTCCTGACGGTGTCTCCTGGCGCAAACTCGACGAGAAGAAGACCCGGCTCGTGAAGCTGAACAATCCCACCCCGGAGGACGGCAAGGTAGACCCCACATTTGAGCGTTACCGTATGGTATGTCTGCCTCTGCACCGTCTTGGCAAGATCCTAGAGGCCGCCGTGAAAGAACAGCCAACCGCCACAATCCGGTACAAGTACAAAGTGGTCGATCTTGGCCAAGACGACCACAAGGCGTGGGTTAAAGCGGAAACGCCAGAAGGCGAGGATACTCTGGAAGCCGACTACATCGTCGGCTGCGACGGGGCCAACAGCAAGGTCCGCCGCACTCTGTTCGGCGACAGCTACCCCGGCCACACGTGGGACGAGCAGATCGTGGCGACGAACATGTACTACGACTTCTCCCCTTACGACTACGACGACTCGCAGTTCTTCGTCCATCCGGAGCACTGGCACATGGTGGCAAAGATCCAGTCCGACGGTCTCTACCGCGTCACCTACGGGGAGATAGGCGGGCTGACCAGGGAGCAGCTGCTCCAGCGCCAGCCCGCCAAGTACGCGGCCTTCCTGCCCGGCAACCCGACCCCTGATAGGTATAAGATTGTGAACTTCAGCCCATATAGGGTCCACCAGCGGTGTGTGGACAACATGCGGGTCGGCCGGTTCCTACTGGCGGCGGACGCGGCACATCTGTGTAACCCCTTGTGCGTTCCCTCGAGTCGTTTGTCGGTAAGCTTATCGAGAAGTTGTTCATCTAACTTGACCACTGCCAGCGGAGGTATGGGTCTCACAGGCGGCATCGCGGACGTTGGGAGTCTCTACGACAGCCTGGTCGGCATACACACCGGCCAAGCTGACGACTCTATCCTCGATAAGTACGACGAGATACGGAGAAAGATCTGGCACGACATCATCGACCCTGTCTCTTCCAGCAATATGAGACGCCTTATCGACCTTGACGCCGACACGGCGGTGGAGAATGACCCATTCCTACAGTTGCTCAAACGGATGGAGACGGACAAGAAGCTCCAACTCGAGATGAGCAAGGTGAGCTTCTTCTAGTACCTTTACGTTATTTCCAGGCTGCCAACCCGGCAGAAGCTGTGCAAGCGATCGATATCATAAACCTGGAATCTGACAATGCGGCAGGGCATGATGGCGCTCAGACATAATATGACGCAGTATTATTACCATAAGAAGAACTGAAGAATCGCGGAGATGTCAGAAAATTCAGACTCCCTGGAACAGATAAACATGCGTCATGATCGGTGGATATATTAGTTGAATAACTCTGATCTTGGGCTTCTCTTGCCTATACGAACTTCCATCTGGTCGACTTTAATAGTTTGTCGTTATTGTCTGCGGTCACAACCTCTATGATGCTGACTCCGGGAGCATAGCCCGTAAGTCTCACTACTTGCGGTCAGCCCGACGGTCAAAGTTGCTCAGTCATCGCGTCTGCACCCGCAGCCGAGCTGGCAGCGGCATGCAGACGGCGGCATATGCCGGTAGAGCGACCCGGCGATCCTCCCGACCATATATCTAACACTGCCGGTGGTTCGGCCCATCATCCGTGCTGCATTGCTAACATCCCATTCGATCTCGAGAAGCTTGACAAGACGCTCCTTCTCAATTGCGCTCCAGTGGCCTGTCTTGACCGTCTTCTGTTGGCTTGCCAGACCTCTGTGGTCCTCTATGGCATATTTCACTGCTAGCTGGCTCCGTCCCATCAATGCTGCCACTTCCCAGTGTTGACAACTTTGTGCTAGCAGCTTCTGCGTTAGTTCTAAATCCCTAGGTGTCAATGGGCGATATTTCTCTGGCACGGATTTCTTCAGGGGGAAAAGGGTGTATGATGCGTAAGACCTGGCCATGCAAGGCCGTTGCGATCTGACGGAGTGTAGAGAGGAGGTGATCCATCGCATAGAGAACCATGATATCATTGCAGACCCCAGTTATGATACCAAGGGTAGTTTCGATATGCTGAAGGCCTAGTATGCGTATAAGACAAGCGACTACTTTATGTCAGACAGGTACAAAAGGACCACAGAGTACAGAGGAGGTGAGGTTTTGCATTGCTTTCAGTTCGATTACTGGATTTCTTCGGAGAAGTTACTCGAGTTCATATGGGTCGCTGGATGTTGTGTAGCAAAGAAGATGCTTTATTCTGCCGATAGACTTGGAAATGAATATCGAGGAAGGGCTGTTAAATAACAATTCCCAGGGGCCTAGGCTCGTTGTCAATTAGAGATCTACAACATACTCAAATGACAAAGATGAGCCCTGAACTGATCCTACTAATATTAAGACAAAGGGTCAAAGCAGCAAAGCTCCTACTGGTGTAGCTTGCAGGCCAGGCAGGCGTCAAGACAATGCCGGTCCCTCGAGATTCTGAGCAGTCATTGTGTACTTGTCAAAGTAAACCGGAAATTGTGACAAAGGTCAAGAGTGCGGGTGAGCGAAAGAAACGGGCCATTGCTGGTCTAGTAATGGGAAAGGACCAGTATGGGAAATAGATATGATACAAAGCCAGACCGAAAGATGTAAGGAAACTCAGCTGTCGAAAATGGTAGGTCAAGACACTCAGTGTCCCGCAGACAAAGGAGATAAAACTGGCGTCCAACCGTAAGCCCTCACAGTAAAATCGGACAGCATATGCTACCCGAGTTCACCGTCCTTTCGAGCTTTGCCTGCGTGTCCTGACCCTCAGACTCAGCCGACCCCGGAATAGCAGAGTGCCACCACCGTCGTCATCCTCAGACTCAATCTCTGCGGCCGAGGGGCGTGGCTCACGGACAGTGCCTCGATACTGATCTTTCGTGGCAGGACGCAGACTCTGCTCTCCTTGATGCTCGGAATGTAGGCTAAGCGAGTTGATATCGCGGGATATGTCATCAACGGCTGCCTGTGCTTGAATATAGCTCAATGCAATCGGGCTTCTGATGGAGTCTTCCTCGTGATACGGAAGACCAACGCTCTCAGTCTCATCCAGTTCGGCGTCACGTGTGGCAATTGAGGCGTCCGTCTGGGCAGACATGGCCTCCCACCGATCTTGGCTGCGTAGGCCCTGTCTTGTGGAATAATTGCTTGAATCGTGGGGCCGCCCGTCAATCTGACCACCTCTGAGAGCTGGGAGCATGTCTTCATCCATCAGACGGTCTCTGATCGTGCGCGCAACATACAGCGTGTCTCTCCCCCTTCTGGGGCTCGACTGGTGGGGAGTTAATGTTGGCATCAGCCATATATAAGTGTTGCCGTGTGTTGCTCGGATCTTGATGCTGGGAGCGTAGTCTTGGAAGAAATAGGAGCAGAGCTTGCAGGGAGGCTTGCTCGTTCCGATGAATTTGATGCCCTGGAAGAATCTCGAGTCGTCGGTGCCACCTTCTGTCCGCTCCAGGTGTTGTAGTAGGTTAATCTCTGCGTGGAGGCTAACACCGTTCTTCTGCTTTTTGCACCACTCCTCCTTGATTAGATCGTCCAATTTGAAGGATAGGAACCTCTCGGTGCTCTCCACAGCGGCATATAATTCTTCGCGTTTTGTCTCGTCGGGGAGTTTTCCGATTATCTCCTTCGCTGTCATGACCTTTCTGTTGAGGACCTGCGAGGCACTCCCACCGGACGGTACCATGGTGATCTTGAAGTCTTGGAATAGCTCAGGCCAAAAAGCGCGGACCCTGAATGATACGTCAATTGCTTGCTTGTAGGTCATAAGCCGACCAGCCACGTGAATGAGTTCCGTCCAGTGTTCTGATGATCCCTGGCGCTCTTTCACCAGAACACGTTTCTGCACCAGCTCAAAAACTGGCGACTTGTAAGTACGATGGAGGGACCATATGAGGCGCTCAGTTGCACCTATATCGACTTGATCACAAGAGATTAGCTGTTGCTGTTGGATAGTGACAATTCTGGTGTATGAACGTACTTTGACCACCGTGTCCGCTTGTTGCCAATGCCTCCCTTGTTGCATTCAGAAGGGGTTGAAGACTTTCGCGAATGTCTTTTGCTAGAGAGAGGTTGAAGTAATAAGCATATGAGGAATAGTAATAAGGGTTCAGACTAAACGTAATAGGATCTCAAACATCAAACTGTAATACTTACCATCTGAGCTGTTGTCGCGGACACAAGCTTGGAGGCAGCCGCCCAGGTGCTCCTCACAAGCCCTGAGGTAGCCCTTGACTCGCCCGGCACAAACCGACAGAACCTTGTGTAAAATATCCTTCTTTCTTTCATCTGAGGACGGTGAATCATGAAACATGACCAAAATCGACTTGATTTTGTCTTCTAGCTTGGTCAACTCGGAGCGTTTGCGGCTGTTGAAGGTGAAGGCATATTCGACGGTATCATCGGGGCAAGCGAGAACAACACAAGCAGAAATAGTAGCAGGCGAGACGTCCGTCCAGCAGAGGAAAGCGAGCTTGGATACAAAGTCGTAAAAGATTTGCTCTGGTGAGCTGGTAGGGCTTGGAGGCTGGTCTATGTCCCGTCGTGTTTTGTATGGCAAGCCGCCGGTCCGGGGCAAGCAGGCCAGGAGGACAATGATGGGGTAGAACCACTTCTTGAGCTTCGGGTCCACCTCTGCGGAAATGGGAGTCTCGAACAAATTCTGTACTGGTGACGCAGTGTCAGTGAGGAGAAGCAAAGAAGGATGGGGGAGATTCTGAGAGTGAGCCGACTTCACTCTGTGTTGGACTTACAATCCATATTGCTTGTTGGGCGTCTTAAGCTTCAGATAGGTATGCAGGTGAACTTTGATGATCGTTTCAGGTTGATGTTTCGATAGAAAAGGGAGAAATTCCTCCTCCTTATAACCTCAGGCTCCTGAGAAAGTCTCGCGGTTTCCCTTGACGTCCATCATAGCTGGACGACCGCAGATGTGGGAATCAATCGACATGGATTGAGCCAGGATAGTCCGCGCCATGTTGGACGCCAGACACTGCAAGGCAGATTTCTCGTCGAGGCCTCGTACATGATGTGCGATATCTGACAAGGCAGCAATTGGCCAAGCCCATTGTGCGTGTTCGATCGAGGTTCAAGTTCAATGCGCCCAACGTGGGCAGCAAAAAGAAATGCTAACGCGAACATCAAAGGTTCACCGCCAGTTTTTCCTGACTTCAGCACTTTCGGACGGACAGTTTTCTGATTTCTGAATTTACTTGCTGCGCCAATGTCTCGGTGGGCGGAGTGTCGGCCTCTGGAAAGTCGTCAAATCAAGTCCATCTGCACCCCACCCTTGCCAGACGAACACTTTCCACTGGTTCACGGCCGCGTTGTCATGTTCTATGCAGTGTGCTTCAGTAAAATCAGCTGCATCATTAGCGGTGGGCCCCCCGGTGACTTGGCTTGGATCTGAATGTTGGACTGAGGCTTTGTTGCGAACTGCCCGGTCTCAAATCAGGCCAACATGGCAGCACGAGTGACGAAGCCTTCTTGACATTGCCTCGCGAAGTTGAAGTTGCCTTGGCAGACCAGACAAACTATCCCTGGTGCTCTTCTAAGATGCCTTGGAGTACAAATAAGGGCATATCTCACCATGGTCTGGGTGAGTAATGGAGACTACATCATCGCCTCGACAATTGTCCCTCTCCCTAGCTGCTGAGCTTGACGCGCGAACAAGATCTTCGACATATCGCAAAATAGGTATGCTCCCCTCCACTGCAATTGCAAGACACATTTCTGACACCTGTGGTCCACGTTTACAGCGAGGAATCATGGATGACTTGAGTCCCTGGGACACAGATCCACCCTTCATCCCGCCTGGATATTGGGGCGGCGCCCAGGCAGTCCTTGATGAGACCCCTTCCCTGCCTCTCTCTCAGACAGGCTTTGGGCAGAACCCATGCTTGGAAGATAGCTGGGTCTCTGTCCGTCATGGAACGAATGAGGCTTTTTCCTCTGAGGATGACGAAGCTCAGGCTCTCGAGTATTAGTTTGAGAGGTCTCCAGGTACAGGGGAGCTCTCCCCATTCGCCTACTCTGGGTTTCAGCATGATGACGTCCTTTCTCTTCCTTTCTTGGCAACCGATGCTTCAGTCGTTACCTATCCATCGCCTATCTCAACCGAGAGTCCGCCACTTTTCGACAGCAGCAAAACACCGTCCCCAGCGTCAACTGGGCATGATGGACATCAAGTCCGCTTTCCGGAAGATGGTCTTCCTCCAACCGACTTCTACCAAGAGCAACGGCCCGACGGGAAATATTACTGTGTGTGGGGGCTCGTTCAGGGTGGTACTGAAGGATCCCTCGATTTGCTTCTTGCCAGTCTCAAACCATGCAAGCACCGCGGGTTCGACAAGCCTTCTGAGTTGAAGTGAGTTCGCCCGGAAACTTGTCTGCAAGTTCAAGCTGACATCCGACTTCCGTTTCTAGGAAGCACGTCCGCAAGCATATCAAGCCTGTACGTTGCCTCAAATCCATGGACCCAGATGTCCAGTGTCCGGTCAGAAAGGCAGAGCAGCGGGACATGCTGCGTCACATGGAGACTGCCCATGGCTGGCCAAAGCAGCGAGAGTGCTGCGAGATCTGTGGGACAATGACCACCAGAAACGACAGAATGAAGAGGCACAAGCATGAGATTCATGGAATCGCCTGAAGCGACGGCTGAATTTCTGAAGTCATGGTAACAAGGAGGTGATGATAAGCCAGTCGCTCCCGCCGGTTGATGATGTTGAAGTTTGGGTCTTTCCTTTTTGGTTCAGCCTGTTGTATTACTCTCGCTTGATTGTGGTCGTCTTGTGCTCTGTGGTGGAGCCCCTGTTCGCGTACACATATGTATGCATACATCATTCATTGAGACAGTTGAGGTAGAATGAATCGCGTTTCCTTTGAATCGAGGCGTGCAAGGAAAGACCCTGGATTCTGGAAGCCAAGGCCCAGAGTGGTAAGTTTATCGTGGCACGTGACAGACGTCAGCGACGATAAGGAAAGTCAAAGCCAGGAGGTCAAAGCACAACACCACCAAGGCAATTTCGTTCCATCCGCGCTATCGTTGCCGGGGTCTGGGCGCCGCTCGGCAGCACGACATGGGGGAGACTAGCAAGCAGCGGCGGTGGGGAGCACATCTCCTTTCCTCAGTCGCGTTCAGACGGCCTCAATTGCGGCTGGAGTGTGTCTCGATTACCCTCTTTCACGCCAACGTCATCTCGACTTCCCTTCTCTCCTCTGCGCTATCGTTCCTTGCCTCCACGCAATTGGAGACCGAGGTTGGCCGCAAGCCGGGACTGGATCCAATGGGAATCGGGCGGCTAATGCGCAAATGAGCTCACATCGTCCAAGATCCGGATCAGCGTCAGCAACCCCGGCGCCGACACCATCGCCGCAGCCGCCGCCGAGCGAAGAAGAATCATCCTCGCAGCCCTCGACCAGCTCTCGCTCTCGCGGCGCCCACTCGTCGCAGTCGCATTCGCATTCTCGGCGCAGCCACCAGCTGGGACGCCATCGCGCCACACCCCTGGCCGAAGAACAGCCCGGTCTCGAGGTCTATTACCCCCAGTCGTCGTCTCCCTCGCCCGCGGCAGCCTCTCCCGATGTCCGCGTAGGGCGCACCCGGACCCGCGTCGCGCCGTCCTTCTGGTCCAAGGAGGTGGCCGACAATCCATCGCAGTTCACCTTCTACCGCGATCCGACGCCGACCCCGCCCGAGAAGCGAGAGCGCGAGAAAGCAGGAGACTATGTCGGCAGTCCCCTACCACAGAGACCGGGAAGGAGCTCGACGGTCGCGCTGGAGACGGCTCTGACCATTCCGCCCCCGGATACACGGAGGAGGCTGCCGAGAAATGACACTATCTGCGGACTGGGGAGGCGCATGTTCTTTCTCGCTATTGCTACTGTCGTCCTCTTGGTACTTGGGATAGCTGTCGGCGTCGGTGTCGGTGTGGGCGCAGGGAAGAAGTCGATTCAGAGTTCACAACCCGCGGCTGCCAGTTCGAGGTTAGCGTCGCTGCACTCTCATCCTTCCCCAATTCCCTTCGAGGATGCCGATGGTGTCTGACCAAGTTATAGTTCCTCCACACCCACTACGACAAGCCCCTCTACTCCCTCGTCTACTACCCAGATCTCATCCCCCTCCTCGTCAACGACCGGCTCCTCGGCCTCCCCCATCCCCACAGCCGTGACCGACTGCCCTTTCATAAACAACACCATATACCAAGTCCCAGGCTCGAGCAAGAGCTTCCTCCGCCTCTGCGGTATCGACTACAGCGGGGACTCGGAGGCCGTCGAGTTGGACCACAAGCCGACCTTGACCTTTGCTGACTGCATGGGCAACTGCGCGGGAACCTACGGATGCGTGGGCTGCTCCTGGGGTATCGACCCCGAAGACCCGAGCGCCGACCACCAGTGCTGGATGAAGGGCGAGCTCAAGGCCGGGGGACACACGGTCGCGTTGGACCGGTGCTTTGCTATACTCCAGCAGTAGCGCACTGTGAGGCTTGGGCTGCGACTTGATGGGGCTTCCGGACGATTCAGGGGGGCTGGTGACGATGTACGGCTTGAAAGACTTGTGATACCCACGCAAATACACTCTTTATATACTTTTTAATGATAATGTTTAGATCGGTCAGCTATGTTTGGATTATGCTTTTTAGATTGGCCTGGTAAGCGGACCGCATTCTGCTGACATTACAGTTCAGAGAAGGCTAGCATAGCCCACAACTAATGTCAAGACAACGGCCAGGGACGGCATCGCGTGGGGAGAGTTGTTCGCTACAGGTCAAGCATTGACTGTTAGTCCGTCTGATGGCCCAAAGTAGGCATGAGGGTATCCTCTGGGGAACTGAAGCTGGTACTCACAAGAAACCGTCCCTCCGCCCGGCGCGCTGCCATTCCCACTACTGCCGGACGTGCTGTTCGCAACCGAGCCCAATACAGGGCCAACACCGAGCCCCAGGCTGTCCGCGGCCGGTTGTGTGGCATTAGCGTAGTTGCTCAACGGCTTAGTACTGCTCAGACTGTCGACGCGGCCCAGCAGAAACTCGACTTGCCGGTAAGCGACCGCGCTTTGCCACGACGGTACCATATGCCCCGTCAAACTAATAAGTGACCATGTGAGTCCTCTCTCAGTATGCGTGGTGCCTAGGACTCCCTGCCCGCTCGTCGAGGCAAGGTCTGGGTTCGGGTGGTGCGGCACGAAGAGCGGCGACGAGGGCCGCTCCTGGAAGCCCAGCTTCCCGCCCCAAGTCATGTTCTGGATTCCGAGGAGGGTGCCGTTGGCGACGAGCACGAAGTCGTTGAGGCCGTGCGAAATCATCACGTTCCCCGTGCGGTCGATGACGCTGGGGATGGCGCGGAAGGAGGACGGGTCCGAGTCGTCGTTGCCGTCCACGAAGACGTCGATGTTGGAGCAGATGGACCAGTCGACGTCCAGCGGCGCGTTGATGGCCTTCTTCACGTCTGTGCGGTTGAAGTAGATCTGCAGTCCCGGCGGCGTGTAGAAGTCAGAGTACGGGAAGCCTAAGACGTCTTCAGGCAGAGGCAATAACTGAGTGACCTCGTATATGTTCCATCCCGGATTAAGTTCAGTGGAGGCATAGTAGACGAGGTCGTCAGTTGCGCAACCTCGGATCCTCGAGCCGTTGGCCAAGTAGCCAGGCGGGAGGGCCGGCTGCGGTCCAGCAGGGGGGAATGTGAGGTACTTGTCCATGTAGGCGTCGAAGCCGCATGTGGCCGACATGTTTCTCAGCTGGGCACGTGTTGTGTCGTTGAAAGGGAACACTGGCGACCAATAATCGACAAAGTAGTTGGTCGGTATTGTCGTAGCTGTCATGTAGTCAGAGATCACGGGGTCGAAGATGGCTATGCCCTTGACGTTGAAGTAGGTCGCGTCGTTCGCGTCCAGCATCTTAGAGGAAATATACGGGACGTAAATGCCCCTATTTTTTATATAGATGTCAACACATTGGACCGCGTATATGGGGATGGGCGTCAGGGAGGAGCAGTCACGAACGCATAAGATTCACCCACAACATAAACCTTGTAGCCCTGCATGCCGAAGGTATTAATAAAGTTCTCCCAGAAGCGCATGAACTGTTCAGCCAACTCGTCCTCGTTGTGGACCGTGACCGTGCCGGTGGAAAAGCCAGTGCCGACGGGCTGCTCGATCCAGACAACGTTGGTAATGTGATGCCAACTCCAGGGGTTCTCGACTGGCTTGTACGTGCCACTGCGCCACGAAATCGGTCCATTTTCCTGGAGGAAGCCCTCGAGGGATGAGCATCCGGGCTACCAGGACGTTAGCAGTTTGTGACCATGGCGCAGCATGAGGACCGTTCTTACGCCCCCATTGAGCCAGATAAGGATCTCCTTCGGCTGATCGGGATTTGTCGTTGGCCAGAACCAGAAGTACAGCTTTCCATCGCTGGAACCTCCGATGGGCAGCTGCCCGGCATAGGACTCCCCGGCGTCAAAATTGACCTCCGGAATGGCGCTGCCATTGACGGCGAACTCTGCAGGTAAAGTCAGGGTCAAGCACATGTACATTGTTAGAGGGCAATTCGGGATGCATACTCGTCGTATTGGCATTGTTGAACGGCGAGGTCGTGACTTGTCGTTTGGGCAGTACCGGGCGCTCAGATGTCCGCTGACGGTCCCCCACCCTGCCTCTTCTTCTGTCATTGAGGTATCGTGTGTCGAAGGCCGCTTCTACCGCCACGGTCGAGTGGAGGAGAGACAAGAGCAGGGTTGCGAGCCTCATTGTTATCGGTGATTGGTAAGAGTCGGGATCGGTATACACCAGTCATTCGAACGATGCGTCCAAAACTCCTCCAAGAAATGACTCAACCGGGAGAGTCGTCGTGGGCGCGTGGGCTCTTTATAAAGGGCGGTTGACCCATGGCTATCGCAGGCTGCTTTGCGGTTGCATTAACAGCGGTGTTGTATTGCACGGCAGACAAACTCGAGGTACACACGCCTTAAGGTTGCATTTGACGACACCTCTGGGGCAATGACGCGGGAATTGTTTGCTCCTCAGGAACACAGGATCCAAGGTCAATTAAGTGGAAGGCGCTCATTCGTCGACTCGATACATTGATTGAGGCTCCTGCCAAGAAGGGAAGGAAGGATTGACGATGATCCCAGCCTCCTGGCCAAACTGACTTTAGCCACTTCGCTGACTGGCTTCTATAGTATGCAGACAGAATCGAATGCATCCGTCCTCTGTGCTCAGCCGATTGCCGACCTACCCTAATACACGATTTTGCTGAACTACCCTACACTCCCTTGCCGACCCCACCTCAGGTACGCATCCAGACAACCGCCATGTTCCGTGCTCAACGTCAGATTGCATTTCCTCTCGTCATCGATGCTGTCGACATTGTGTCGTCGAGTTTCGAATCATCCTTCTCTTCTATAGCAGCTCAATGCATAGAATGCCCAGTAGCATTGATGCTAAGCCGTTGCCTCTATAGAGGTACAGAATGTAGGTTCCCAAGTCCGAGATGCGGCACAACTACCAGCCAGGATCGCGTTTCTTCTGCTTCGCATCCTTTACCAAGCGTTGGCCTCTCCAGCAAGCTCCTCTCCTGCAGTCTCTGGCGTCAAATCAACATCCTTGTTCGTGAAAGCCTCGATGTATTTGCTAATTGGGATGCCAACCAACTTCGGCTGCTGTAATCGCCGGTCCTGACTGCTCGAAGGGACAATCCCATCTTACGTGACCTTCTTCCACAGGTATGGCAAGTAGTCATGGGGCAGTCCACTGCCTTGGGGCCATATTCTCCGCACTTCCTGCACATGTTGCTGTCTGGACAATTGGCAACAGCTCCAACAGCCTTTGGCTTTCTAAGTGCATATCTTTGACAACGTAGGCTACACCTCCACAACGCTAGAACTTTCGCTTCGGACAGTCTTCGCTCTGATGGTCATTCACTTTGAAGCGTGTGGTCCTCCTCATTTGCAAGAGCAGTGACATCACGAAGGAGATTTGTGGTGCGAGAATTGACAGTGACCGGCTTCGTTCTCGACATATTAGCTGCCATATACACGCCAGTCCAATCCAAACAACCTCGCTCTACACGCTATACAAGAACATGTATGCTTCTCTATCGCATCTATACTGCCCTTCCTCCTCATGTAAGCCTTCGAAAACAAGTCCAATGTAAATGCAAGCAAGCTTTGCGGTTTCCATCCAAAAAGACCATGACAATGCGATGAGTGTGCTATATGACGAGTTTGTGGCCGTGGTACTTGACGCTCTTCTCGTAGACGCCAGCAGTCGCCACACCGGTCCGCTCTGGGAAGCCCTTGAAAGAAGTCGCGAAGGTAGCAACAGAATGCGCCACAAGCTATAACGAACGTCAGCATGGGATCAGGCAGTACGGCGTCTCAAACCGTGACCTTACCTTGGTATTCACCTCCCAGGCGGTCAAATCTACGTTCTTTACATCGTCGCACAATTGGTGATAACATGGGTCATACCACTCCCCGGCCTTACCGCCGAACATGGCGGCCTCCTCCTTCGTCTTGACGCCCTCGGCGCCAGTCGCGATACCGCCGCCGGGGATGCCGTTCCTGATGAAGCCGTCGTAGTCACTGCGGCCGTCGAATGGGATGAAGGTGTAGTTCAGGTCATGCGCCTTATACCATTCGACGTAAAGGTCTCTGAGCTCCTGAGAACCAGTCGGGTTGGCTTCGTTGGTGGCGTTGTAGATCTGGTACGCGTAATTAGGGGAACCCATCATGTCGTAATCCATAAACAGACGGATCCGGCCGTTCTCCTCGGGAGACAGCGTGGAGACGTAATAGTCAGAGCCCAACAAGCCTTCTTCCTCGCCAGCCCACCACGCGAACCGCACGCAGTTGTTCACGCTGAACTTGGTCAGCTGCGTCGCGACCTCCAGGACGGTAAGAGACCCCGAGCCGTCGTCATTGATGCCGGGTCCTTCGGCGACGGAGTCGCTGTGACCGCCGAGCATGACGCAGTTGTCCTGGTCGCCTCCAACAGTCTGTGCGATGATGTTGGTAGTGTTTATTGAGGTCACGTCAGCGTCGATAAAAGCAATAGCGTCGACAATCCCTCCGGCCTCGAGCTTCTTGGCCACTGGATCCCCATCTTCTTTTGACAGTCCAAAGGTAGCGACGTGGTACGGCGACGGCGACCCGAGCGTGCCATGGACATCGCCCGTTTCGTAGTTGTAGATGACGGCAGCAACGGCACCGGCTTTTCCAGCCAGCTCTGACTTGGCGCCGAAAGAACACTCGCCACGGAGGATAAAGGCTATGTTGCCCTCGACAGCTGCCGGGTAGTCTTGCGCGCTGCAACCCTCGTTCTCCACGAGAACCAAGTCTCCATAGACAGGTTGCTTGTTCTTGGTCGGCGGCGTCAGGCCCATGGGAGAGGCCGAGACGGGAACGTCATTGCCCAACACGAGGCGAAACTCCCAAACGTTACCTGAAACGGCAGGAAATGACTGGTTGACAAGGGTATAGTAGTCGCCCAGCTCTGCAAGAGCGGCGTAGATGTATGAGAGCGTAGCCCAGTGTCCTGCATGAGTCATCAGCTCAGGCTGTCCCCTATATTGCCACGAGGTACATAAAGAAAGGACTTACCTTCACTGCCAATCACCCGCGTGGGATGATTGTACTCGGGCTCTCCCAGCTGAGCGATCTTGAACAGGTCCTCAGCCCGGGCCACGAGATTCTCGATCTTGATGGCCGCCTGGAGAGCTTCTGTGTCGACCAGCGGCTTGTGGTCCTTGTGGCCGAGGCCACCAAGAGTGTTTTGGGCTCGGGGATCTGATAGCAATGGTACCTGAAGAGCGCAAACACTACCGAAAGCCGCGAGACTTACCAGCCGCAGTAACGTCATTGTAGTCTTGACTTGGAAAGAATGTCGGGTGTTGGATCGAGCTGAGAGCTGCAGATTAAGCTTGATAGGTACCTTACATATCCGGTGCAATCAAGATTGCGGGAGGTTGGGCGCTGGTCACGCAAGATCGTTATCGCTTATCTCCCACTAACCGCTTTTAGCTAAGCGGCTAAGCTGCCGCATCTCCTTGAACGCACAATGTGACCCGTTCGTACTTCGCAGGGATTAGAGCCAATTAGAGCCTCCAGATTGCCTAGCGCTGCCGATCAGATACATCACAGGACTTGAGACTCGGTCGCTGAAGGACCTTGTTAATTGATGTTGTCAAGGTGCCTTATATACGGTTCAAATGTAGGCTGCCTCCTGCTTCCCTAACACTGCTAAGTTCCTACCGCGACGAACAGTACGGACACAAAGTCCATCACTCTGTTGGGCCTGTTGGCGGAGTGGTGTCTCTTTAGGGTAGAACCGATGCGCGAAAAGTTGTCATTGGTCTGATGTATTCGGTTTGGGTGGCTTAGGAGAAGTTGAAGGTTGGTAGCGCTTCAAAACGCTTGGTGCCTTGATCCTCCATCGATGCGGATGCCCTCTTTTCTGGCTTTCTAAAAATTCGGCAAAACCCGCGACAGGGTGGAAGAACGACAGAATAAAAGAGCACGTTACCGAAAGAACGCATGCTATCTTTACTCGGCTACAGGCAGCGGGAAGGGAGCCTTACACGCCGCCGAATCGTCTATAATGCACACCGTCCTAGAACCGTCAACAGCTATCCCCACAAACAGCCTACGAACAACACCTATCAATGACCCTGATTGCAGCCCGATGAATAGGTAAAGCTCAAGGTAAAGCAGAACGCTGATAAATAGGCGGAACTCGTACCGGAGAGCAGACGTCTGACGGCAGATTCCGTGAACAACGGACAGAAAGACGATGGCCGTTAGCCATACTGTGAGGAGGTAGAGAATGAAGACATGAGAAGTCCCACACCCGATGACAACTCTGTTAACGTCGTTGAGAGGGTCGGCCGATCAGCCTACAAACTCGAGTTCCCGGTGACGTGGAGGTTTCACGACGTGATCAACGTGGACCACCTCTAACCGGCGCCATTGGAAAAGTACGAGAGGCTGCTGCCAAACACCGATCCTGTCAGGACGGAAGATCACCCTCGCCGTATATCGCTGAAAACAAAAACTGCGGAAAATATCTGGCGTTTTTGGGCACCTTGAGGACTTTGGACCTTAAGAACCATCATCAAGCTCATTAGCAGTTGACTACCTAATCGAACATCTTATTGAGGAGAGAGGTTATACCAGGCCCGATTGCCATTTGTGGCCGATCGGATTCGATTTCCACGCCACATTCTGACTTAGCCTGGCTACTGTAAAACCTGGGAGCGGAATCAAGTACCAAGTATTTCTTTCGAAAGCTACTCTCAACCTTTCTCTCTCAGGGTTACTTTATAATACAGTTTTTTTTTCAATCTCTCGAGAACTACCTTAACCGCCTAATCCCAAACCTTTCCACAAGCGGGAGCCTGCTAGAAAGGCCACCATCCAGAGGGTCGCTCTGGAATCAAGTACCCAGGTTTTCAAAACCACAAATCCTCACCAGATGGGGGCTCTTGCCAAATTTCAATGATCGGTGCGTTGCCTGACCTCCTCGCCTCTCTCCTGCCTCACCTCTCTTTCACAGTTTCTTGACGTTTTTGACACCAGCAAACTTGAACATTTACTAACCCATCGCTTTTTTCTTGAACCAGTTCTTCTTCCCTTCCAACCACTCTCTTAAAGCTTTTCATTTGCCCCGAAACCTTCACGAGGTAAAATCTCACACGCTCCATGGGAAACTCAAACCCAACCTTCCCTTGCTGCACAACCCTCACGCTGTGGCCGTTTTCGAAGTTGATACCCCGATCTTCTTCCTAAAACTTGAAATCTTCCAAGCTTGCAGCACTTTTTCAGGCGTCGTCTCAACACCCGTCCTCTTTCTTTCAGGAGCCACCTCATCGCACCACTGCATACTTACGCAAATCTATCACTATGCCCAAAAACCACGGTACCGCGCCGCCTCTTCGGTTCGACTTCCCCATTTGGCGAGGTTTCGACGACATCCCCAGGCGCCACCGAGGCAAGGCCGATGATATTATCGATATTCTAGCCGATAAAAACAAGACCGGCGAGTATTCCCGTGACCGCCGTGTCCGCAAGGCTTTCATCGATCAAGTCTTTAGCGGCTGGAACACTGGCCCACACGTGAAGCTGCCGCCAAAAAGGCTTCCTCCACGAATGGGCGACGAGTGGATCACTTACTGCGGGAGGGCCGATCTGGAGGCGGTGTATCTAAAGCCCACAGTTAACACCGATAACAACTACCCGGCCTTCATGTACGTCGATTCTAGGCACAAGCACCTTTCGTCTAAAGATGTTGAACTGTCACCAGGGTTCCCAACTATAGACGATGCGAAGCTGCGGCGTTGCACAACTGGGATATTGCAGGGGTCGAGCATGTGTCCAACTATAATATGAAAATTGCCATCTTCTACGCGAGAAAACGCCTGGTCCGACGCAGGCTCCGGGTGAATGGTGAGCATCAACAGGCTTCGCGACATAAGGTTGAGGAGAATTTCAAAGAGAAGTTCGTCGGGCTTGTCACTTGCAAAGGCCTCGTCGATACGGCTCTTCGATGCGCCACGGCGTGTCAGGGTTTGCCCCCGACAAACTTCGTTAAGATGCTCAACGATGAAGATGGTGGTCAATGATGTAGGAATATTAATCACTGTTATGTAAGGCAGTGCGCTAACATGTTCTCATTTAGTCCTAGGAATAAGATGTGATCGCATCCCAACACAAGAGCTTAGACAAGCATAACAAGGCTCGAAAATATCGGATATCAGCATGGTAAGGTAAGTCACAGTGCCTTCGCTTATTTACACATTCTACTGTCTAGCCTTAACGATGACGTAGCTACGACGTACTTCATCATCTCGAGAATAAGGGGATAGGGAACATGAACTTGATTTAGGTTGGGTTTTAGGAGACAGATACCTTAGTGGCGATATGGGGAAACCTGGTCCCCGATATGCTTTGGAGGTTTGAGGTAGTGCTGCTTTGTGGTTCGCACATGCTCTTGGGCTTAAGGATGAATACGATGCTCCTATTTGGATCGTCTACTCATCAAGATTAGAGGAATAAAATGACAATATCACTACCACGCAGGCCGTAGTTTGAAATGGGCATGTCGAAATGCCGGATATTTGTCAATTGCAGGCCGGATTTGATATGAACGTGAGGTACGGGAGGACGGTCACAGGGTCTTTGATATCTCGACTCAAAGAAAGGAATATTTATGTATCGAGCTGTGCATAGACACAACCTCTGTTCAAGAGCCTGCCCGTTTGTTCTTGGTTCGTGGCTCTAGCTGCCAGAGCTGCGAATGGCTTGAATCTAGCATTAGCGTTTTGGTGACTTTAGCATAGCAAATATATAAATAAGGTGCTAGACGGAAGTCTAGATGGTTGAGGTCGTGCCTGGTCGCACCATTTGCAACTCCTGACGGACCCAAGCTAGAAGTTACCTTTCAAGCTAATCCAGAGCAGTTGAGAAGCTTCAGTGAATTCAAGTTCCCACTTTCTCAAGAGTGTCGGTTAAGATTGTTTACCTTCGCGCTTTCTAAATTTCGATCATTTGCCCTCTAGATTCTAGCCACAAACCTCTAATCCTAGATTTTTATATCTTTACAAACCACTAGATTCAATTTTGAATCACACTTCACCAGCCGAGCCAGCTTGAACGGCCGCTATATAGATAGTCGCTCTGGAATCACATAACCACAGGTTTCATTTGAACTACCAGATTCCACTTTGAATCACACTTCACCAGCCGAGCTAGCTTAACGGCTATTTTCAGAGGGTTTGCTCTAGGATCACATAACTACAGATTTCCTTTGAACCGTTTATCGAGTACTCGAAACCTTCAAGGCCCGATATTATTTAATCCTTTCCACCACTCTACCCTCTCCTTCTGTTAGCATATCGTAGGTTAATATCTAAATACATGCTTAACTATATATATATATAAGGTTAATACCTAAAGTAATACCTAACTTAGATATCATATGACGGGTTACTTAACCGTAATAGGGGCTATCCTACCCTTATTCTAGGATGGTAATTTCTACCTCTCACTTCCTCCCTTTCTAGTAACCAACGAGTCCAGACCACTTGACCTATAGGGCACGCAGCCCAGCAGTGGCGCTTGCCCAGGTTAACGTTCCGGAACCCGGTGAAACCTACACCTTCCATATTCCTCTCTCTCCACTCTCCCACCGTTTATCCAAAACTTTGAATCTTCCAGGCTCAGTAAGGTATTTCAGTACTTTCAACGACTCTAGCTTCTCAATCCAAATTCGAATCCAGACTTCATTTCGGAGTGTATCGCCAACAGTCGATACTTGTCAGGAAGTCAGTTCGCGTCTTTCGACTTTTCCAAACCGTTTCACCTGAACGTTTGGTTTCCGTCCCATCAACATTACTAACGACTGTCACAGATATTCTAACATAGAGTCATCTTCGTCTAAGGTCGAGATGACTACCGACGATCATCTTAATGATGAATTCGTTGAGTTCTCGCTCGAGGACGAGATTGCTTGGAATCTGAAGGTAACCGAAGAGAAGATCGCCAATGCTATCAAGATATAACATGTGTAACTTAGTGCCTGAACAACACGCATCTACAGCACGTGTGCTGATTCTACAACAGAATGAAGGACAAGCCGCTACGGCAGAGGAGGTCATTACAATTGACGACACTCCCGAGATTCCCGCTTTTTCGATATACATATCCGTCAACGGCGAACAGCTCAGTGTTCCAGGCAAGGGACATACCCAGAATTTGTTCTGTCTCATAGGTAGCTCACTGGATCACCACGTCTCATACGATGTCTTGGGTGCTAATCACTGTTTCTTGACGATCAAGCATAGTGCCTTCGACATCAATCTATCCAATCAATCTATCCAAGCCCTCGGTAGGAGAAACACGAATCCTTATCAAAGACATACAAGACGTCAAGCTGAAGGTTATCACCGACAACGCCGAATTGATGACCACTATTGAGAATTACTACGAAAGCTCGAGCAACCCGGTCGTTTAAGATACTGTCGTCGTCGAATTTACTACCACCAACGTCGACCACAATATCAACTGGATGGCGAAAAAGGAGCTCGATGTTACTATCCCACACGCAAAGCATCCCTTGAAGGCGTTAGGCTCGAAAGTAATCGGCAACGAGCCGGTTCGTTTCGAAATAATAGCGCTGTAATCCAACAGGTCCGACTTCGACGCCCACGTCGAATCTCTCCAAGGGTGGGAGAGAGGAATCAATGCTCTGAACAAGGCGTACGACGCGGGAAACCCTGTTGATCTCCTGTTCAACAAGGCACTCGAAGACTTGAAGATGTTGCCATTATTTGCACTCCCAAACGTCACTGCGGAAGATTTCTCAATTTCGATCCTACTGCAAAGAATGCAGCCTAGTCACTGAACCTATTCGCAAAACAGCTGGCTTACTCGACACTTGAGCGTGCTGTGGATGCTGGAGTAGTGGATGCTTATTTCACTTTCAACTACCGCGCGTATGCTCAACTTTTGGCTCTGCCTTCGGAATTGATCTACAGGGGAGTGATGGGTCTATACCGTAGCAGCAAGGCTCAGTACCCCGAGTCTGTGAAGAGCTTAAACAAGTTCCTAAAGATGATCGTCCCTGAATTGCCGAGTGCTCAAACCCGGGTGATGATAACACTTCCCGGTTCGTAGGTCTCTTTCATCGAACCCTTAGCTAGGAACCTCGTACACGCACGTGGGGCCGTCTCACACGCAATCATGGCCATCAATGAATGATAAGTCGCTCAATAGCCTGAGTGGCGGACCAATCGAGATTCCTATGATGCCTTATTATCGCGCACAGGTGCAAACCTACGAGGAACAGTTGCAGAAAGCTTTGGAGAGCAAAGCACTGACACCGGAACAACGAGCCCGCATTCGCGTAGCAACCGTTGACGCCTCCTAAGGCGATGAGGCAGATCATACTACTATACTACTATACTGCCATACTGCATTAGTATCAAGTCGTACTTCCAACCCTGAAAGGTGACTAGGTACTTAAGGTAGAGAGAGGATAGTTTTTCGACAACAGGTTAGGGGTTGGTAGCTCATACAGTACCATTATTGCGTGCGGATATTACTGATATAGAACGACGAGTGAGGCGAGGGAGGCGAGGGGGAATTCTTGGGTTAATATAGAACAGTTGGTATTGTTTGATATGAAATCGTTTGCGGGAGACGTTGAACATCATGTCAGGTAGTTTAGACCTGAATATCTTCTCACTTCCTGATGATCGAGGTTACATTGAGTAGAATTCGGGACAAGAGAGGTGAACTTTTGAAGAGCGGTGGATGGTGGTCGAGAGCGGGAAAGCAAAGACGTGGAGGGGTTCAGTCAAAGTGGAAAGTGAGCCTTTGCTGGGCCCTCTGCCTGCCTCCCTTCCGGCTTCCTGCCCTCCTGCCTGTTATTGCCTGCTGCCGTGAACGAGGTCGAGCCTGCTTCAACCTCATCTGCATTTCAGGGGTCTTCAAAAGCGCGAGGTTCCACCTACACCACCAGTCTTTGAGCTTCCACTCTGCATGGGCGGCAGTGAGTGGCGCGGCCTCGGTTTCAAGCCAGGCCAACCACTGACCGACGAGCCCACGACGCTCTCCGTAAGACGGCCGGGGCAGCTTCACGTGTGAGCCGGTGTTCCAGCGGCGAAAGACTCGATCGATAAACGCCTTGCGGACACGACGGTCATTGGAATAATCGCCGCTCTTATTATTATCTGCTAGAATATCGATAATATCGTCGACTTTGCCTCGATGGCGCCTGGGGATGTCGTCGAAGCTTAGCTTCGCCGACCGCGAAGTTGAACCGAAGCGGCGGCATGGTGTCGGGGTTTCAAGGAATACGCGATGGATTTTGTGTCCGTGCTGTTCGTCGCGGGCTCTGGTAGAACTTGCGTGTTGTAGTATTGTAGTATGCCACTTTTGCAGTATTGCAGTATTGCCCTTTGCAGGAGTTCATAATGGCCGTATTGCACCTTTACTGTGTACACTGTTATAGTTGCCCACAAGCCCAGTTGGTCCAGAAGGGTAGTGTATGCGGCTAGACACGAGCGAATCTTGTCGAAGGATATTGAGTTATCACCCGAGTTCCGCACCCAGGACAAGCTGGCAGAGCTGCGGCTCACGTTGTGGTCATTCATTGAACATTTGCCGGCGTAGTGCCAATGCACTTTGTATCATCTGCCCGTGAAAGTTGAACAGTAAATTATGCATTATGGGATAGTCGGCTGGATCATCTTGTCCATGTCGATATGGAGCTGATGAGGAAAAACAGTCTGGGTATATCGCTTTGATGGTCGACTTCAACCTCAGCCCACGATCGTACACACCAGCTAGGGAACCCAAACTCTCCAAGAAACACGAACAAAATAAAAAGGTGTTTGGTGTTTGCGAGCGCGTAGGCTAGGGTATCGTCTCAAAGGCGCAAGTAACCATTCGTCTGAGCCTTATCCTTCCGCGACAACAATGCCAAAGGGCTGGTAAACACACGGAATACGGCTGTCGCAGCATCTACGACCGTGCTGTAGACGTACAGTCCCAGATTGATTGTTCCAAGGAACACAATGGGGATTACAGCCAGCGTGAAGTTGCCTGAAGAGTTCAGGTTAGCATCTCGTCAAATACAGATCCATAGCGGTATGCCTCGGGTACTCACCCAGAAAGCCTCCCCGCCGAGATATGGTCTCCCACAGCTCGACACCTAACACGTTGACTGCGCCATCCCACTTGTACGGCCCCCTCATCCGGAACTTGGCGTTGAACTGCGCCCCGGCGGCCCAGATGACGGGGAGCTTCCACCAGAGCCCGTTCCCGCCCCGGCTGGCGCCCCACCCGGCGGCGACGACCTCGGTGAACGACGGGGCGGAACCGATGTCCAGCGCGAGCTGGTAGGCATACGTCTCGTGGTCGACGCCGTAGTTGATCCGCGCGCCCGGGGGCGGACGGAGCCTGTAATGCCCCTCATCCCTGGGCTCCAGCGGTCGCGGTATCTGGTCGGGGGCGACGAGCTTCATGATCCACAGCTGAGCCTGCATCTCGGACAGGGTGGGAATCGCTCCAAAGGCAGGGCGGATGAAGCCGAGGAAAGCCACGGTCGGGTCGTCGGCGCGCCATATTTCTCGCACGTTAGCATCGTCGGCGTGGGGATACGGACGGCCTGATGTTTCCGCATCCAGGAACGGGAAGGTCTGCGTGTAGCCCGTGGCGTAGAAGACGGCGTCTGGGACAATGACCTCGTCTTTCAGACGGTCGTACTCTGGACGGCCGTTGTCGCGGAAGTGGATACGGCCGTCGGCGTCGATGTGTGACGGCCAGGGAGCCATCTCGATGGAGCGACCTGCTGGCACAGGTTCCAGCTCGCACTGGATTATTGACGAACGGATGCGTTGGATCAGAGTGGGCTTTGCCGGTCGATAAGGAGCGCTGATATACGGCATAGCCTTTGCAGCGGCCTTGTTGAAGAAGACTGGCATAGTGTTAGGTAGATGCTGCAGCAATGGGGATGGCGCTTAGGGTTAGGGTAAACCTTTGGACGAATGGTAGCGCTGAGGCGAGATGCCGGCCACCCACTGATCATAGCCATGGTAGCTCCCGGTCGTGATCCAGAGAGCCACCTTGATCAACACGTCGTAGTAATGCCACAGGAACATGGTGTCTCTCATAAGAGGATGGACATACATAGAATCGAACAGGGTAGCCTGGGAGCAATCGACTGGGACATTGAGGTAGTTTGGATCCGGCTTCCTCCCCAGAATTGGGAAAGTCACTGGCGTCAGCATTCTCTAGAGTCCAAGGTCAGCACCATGCTAGGAGTTTCGAGAGACACGCCGCGGCTCTACGAGGGAGGCACGGGTACGACGCGGAGCATCGAGGGACTGACCTTGGGTGCACCTAGGAAGCCATCACGATGACAAAGAAGTACACGCTTGGTAGGCGACGTGACCGCCAAATAAGCCAGATCGATTCCCGTCTCACCAGTCCCGAGAACAACAACCGTCTTGTCGGTCCCAAACTCGTCCCTCGACTTGAAGTCGGCAGAGTGCTTCACGACAGGGACATTCTCAATGCCCGGCAGATTGGGGATGCTCGGCGTAACATGCAGGCCGGAGCAGACAGCAACAGCATCGCATTCCCAAGTCATCTCCTTGCCGTCCTTTCTGTAGTGAATGACGTGGCCACCGGGATCCCCGGCACGCCGACGAACAGACAAGACAGGAGTCGAGAGGTTGATGGAAGGCCAGAGACCGAAGTGATCGCAGTATTGCCTCAGATACTCGACATACCGCTCAGCCGAGAGGAAGTCTGGATCATCTTTGCGCGGGCGGAAGTCAGAGAAAGTGGTGAGCTGCTTGGAAGAGACAAGCTACCCTGAGGATTAGTACAGAACATCGAGAGTCGGATCGCGATTGGCTTGCCTCGGCATCCTCATAGGTCCTGTGGGCGAAGGTGCCCCCGATAGCATCCTCAGCCTCGAACAGGAGGGCCTCAATGGGCTTAATTGGGAAGAACTGGTGGGCCTCCTTGAGGTATTTGAGCGTCACCAGCCCAGACGGGCCGGCACCAATCACGGCAACGCGCATCTAGGACGAGGCAGAGGACTGTTTCCTCTCGCGAGAACCAGCAAAGGTTATGGAAAGAAGGAGAATCCTCTCTCGCTCCAACGGTGAAAGACGGGGAGTCCCTGTGGAAAACGCGGGAAGGGACTCCTCCCGCCATGGCTGGCCATCAGGGGGGGTTCCCGAGAACTAAAATAGTGGCAATACGCCAGTGTCCACCCGCGTGGGTGGAACGGCGGAGGGCAGCCGGTGAGCATAGCGGCCATGGATGGCCTGCATGGTACCCACGGTGAACGTCCCCGCACACCCAAGGAGAGCTTTTCCATATCTGAAGCCATTTCTCTGGCTTGGCAGGTGGTCCCAAGCCGGAGGAGGATTAGCGTGGTGGTCGTGGCAAGCCGTGACATCTCGACACAGACCCGGTCATCGTCCGTCCTGCATAAGTCGAACGGAGGGCCAACCAGAGGCCAGGGATAACGTGCTCAATTTTCCAGAGTCGACTGGTCGATATTTGGACTGACTCCACATTAGCAATCGAAATTCGAGCCATCAAATTGTGCGAGGAGTTTCTTGCTGCGTGCCGAGCGGAGTCTACACAGTACTGCATAGTACAGGACAGGGTACGCAAAGAAGATCCCGGGAGCTTTCGAATCGGGCAACCTGCCTCCGAGTATGCCGCCATCGCGCCGCGGACAGCGCGGACAGCCAGCCGTACCGGTCATTCTTTTCCACACGCCGGGAATACGCGATTACACAGTCGACGTCCAAGTAAGATAGACTGATAGGAAAGTGGGGACCCTGAGCACTAAAGTTATTCGCAACCTTGTAACCTTGGAACTGTCGAGCTTCCATCAAAGTGAGGCAATGGAAAATGGTTGAGAGGTCAAAGTTATATTGAATCAGGCAATTAGCTTGGGATATTCGGCGCCTAGAGGCAGGTAGTCACCTACTTGTACACGCTGAAGAGAAGGACACTTCAAACAAAAGACTCCCAGGTTGATCCTTGAGCTCAGGAATCGTCGTCCCTTAGGCGTGCCAGGTACCAGGCACCTTCCTTACCGGCCCTGCGGCCTTGGGGACGTACACATGTACCTTAGTGGAGCTGCAGAAGTCGGGAAGCGGGGTTGTCATCTCATCCTGGTAATTTGCGCTCAATGAGGTAAGTGCGTACCTGGTGCGGGGCTCGTCCGTACCGCGTTGGAGGGCCTTGAAGCCCAGGCATTTCGTCGTTCCATCTTTGGTACCCAGAAGCTTGGAAACTGTTGATGCAATTGTCAGACAGGTCTTTGAGATTCTGGGGTACAAGAGCTTTACCTCCAGCCTTACGTCCAGCTTCAGACTTAGCATAGGTAGATGCATTGACGGACGCAGCCTCCAGTCTCAGAGCGAGCTTGAATGACTGACGTCCCCGCATCTTCTACGTCATGTTGGTACACAAGCTTTGATCTCCCGCGCTGTTGTACTCCCAGGCACCGATGTGGTGGGCAGTGTCTTTCCTGCTGTTTGACTGTCTGCTCCATTGACAGGTGCCTGCCCTTGACAGATCAGATCATGCATTGTGTCGGCCAGCCAGATGGGATGATGCGGCTGAAAGCCAAGGCTGTTGCCTCGGACTTCAGTCAACGCTGCGTCACAGCGTACACGTCACCTTCGATATTTTATCTTTGATGGGAAGCTAATGTTTTCATCCTGAGGTGTGAAATTCTTAACCACCATCTTGCCGTACTTCTTATATCACGCCGCCTCTTCCTCCCAGACCCTGAACATCCGTAATCCGTAGACACCACCTCCTCGTCAAACATCACACCATCAAGACACTTCACCATGGCTTACCACGGCCACATCTGTGGCTTGTACTACATCGTACCCAACCCGCAGCCTTACCAGTTGCCTGTCCGCCAATACCTGCCGCAAGTCGATCTCGCGGCCCACACCACCATCGTCGCCTCGACCAGCCGGACAACACTCACACAGAACTTCATCAACCCATCATCTGACAAAGCTATCCCAGAGCTCCGCTACACTTTCCCGCTCTACGATGGAGTCTCTGTCGTTGGCTTCACCTGCACCATCAACAAGGACCGCGTCATCCGAGGCGTCGTCAAGGAGCGAAATGAGGCTCGCAAAACCTATGACCAGGCGGTCGCCAGAGGAGAGACAGCCGGTCTCCTAGAACAGCTGCCCGATGCAAGCGACGTCTTCACCACTACCGTTGGCAACGTTCCCGCTGGTGCTGAGATCAAAGTCGACATCACGTACTTGGGCGAGCTCAAGCATGATGCCGAAGTCGACGGCATCCGCTTCACCATCCCCACCAGCATCGCCCCTCGCTACGGCGCTTATCCCGGAGAGCTGCTCAAGGGGACGAATGTATCGCCCAACAAAGGCATCAAGATCGTCGTTGACGCCGAGATGCCGAAGGGCGTGAACATCAAGGCCATCCAGTCCCCCTCGCATCCAATATCAGTCACCATTGGAAACACATCAACAGGTGTCGGATCTGGAGCCGACATGTCCCTCCAGAAGGCTTCTGGAACACTGTCGCTCAGCACCACCGAGCTCGACAAAGATTTCGTCCTGCAGGTCGTCACCAGCGATACTGGGAGCCCCATTGCTGTGCTCGAGAGTCACCCGACTCTTCAGAATCACCGCGCCATCATGACGACACTCGTGCCCAGGTTCAACCTCCCGTCTTCGCGACCTGAGATCGTGTTTGTCTGCGATAGATCAGGGTCCATGCAGGCGGGCCAGCGGATACCACATCTCAAGGCCGCCCTCCAGATATTCCTCAAGTCGCTTCCGCTGGGCGTCAAGTTCAACATCTGCTCCTTTGGCTCGCGCCACGAGCTGTTGTTCGACGCGGGCTCGGTATCTTACGACGCATCATCTGTCGAGAAGGCTACACAGTACGTGAACGGTTTCGCCGCTGACCACGGCGGTACCGAGATGTACAGGCCGCTCGAAGATGTCATCCAGAAGCGACACAAGGACATGGATCTCGAGGTCTTCCTGCTGACCGACGGCGAGGTCTGGAATCAGGAGAACCTCATCAACCTGATCAACAGGAGTGTTGACGAGTCCAAAGGATCGGTCCGCGTCTTCACGCTTGGTATCGGCGACGACGTGAGCCACGCACTCATAGAGGGACTGGCTAGAGCCGGAAACGGGTTTGCCCAGACAGTCATGGACAACGAGAAGATGAACAGCAAGGTCCTCCGCATGCTGAAGGCCGCGCTCACTCCGCACATCAAGGACTACACCCTCGAAATCAAGTACGAAGCAGACCCCGAGAACAAGGACGAAGACATGGACTTTGAGGTTATCGAGAAGGTCATGGATGCCCTCACAGTGAGCACCGAACATCCCCCATCCGGGGACAAGCAAGGCCCCCAGGCCGTCGAGGTCGCCAAGAAGCCCATTCTTCTGTTCGATCCGCTTGCAGACCCCGACGCCGAGGTGAAATTTGCGTCCGACGACACGACCGCCGGCGGCAGATACGCAGGCGTACCTCCCATCTCCGAGCCCAAGCTCCTCCAGGCACCCTTCGTCATCCCGCCATTGTACCCATTCAACCGCACCAGCGTCTACGTACTCCTGTCTCCCGAAACCATGCAACGCACGCCCAAATCAGTCGTCCTTAGGGGTACATCCGCCCACGGCCCCCTCGAACTCGAGGTACCCATCACCGTCCTCCCCGATAAGGCAGAAACCATCCACCAGCTGGCCGCACGCAAGGCGATCCGCGAGCTCGAAGACGGGCGCGGCTGGATCTTCCACGCAAAGGATACCACCGACGGCAAGCTGCTCAAAGACAAGTATCCCGGCCGCTTCTCCGACATGGTCGAGCGCGAGGCCGTCCGCCTCGGCGTGAAGTTCCAGGTCGGCGGGCGGTGGTGCAGCTTCGTGGCTGTGGAGAAGGGCGGCGAAAATGACGGCAGGGACAAGGTCACCTGGTCCGCCCAGGATGAGAGGATGTTCGAGCCTGGTCCTGATTCGACGGGAGGGGACACGCGAGCGGGCGAGAGGTCGCGAATGGCGAGCGTGCCGTCTGCCAGCTTTTTAGCTGCTGGCATTCCATCTCAGGCTGCGAAGAAGAAAAGTGCCTCGAGAAACATGAGGGCCATGCCTGTGACAATGTCGATGGGCGCATTCGCGCAGCCCCCGCCGCCGCCTGCACCGATGATGGCCGCTACACCGCTGTTCCACGCTGCCAGACACTCTTCTTCTTTCGGTAAAGTCCAAAATAAGTCAAGTGGAGGATTCGCCGATCGTATGGGATCGCTCTTCTCCCACTCGGCGGCAACCCGTCTGGATGGCGGAACAGCTCAGCCAAAGGATCCCCTGGAAACAGTGGTGGAGCTGCAGGCCTTCGACGGCTACTGGAAATGGACAGACGAGCTGTTCGCCGCGCTCGGGCTTGACGGCCACAAGATCTGCTCGCAGGCTCGGACGAGCTCGAAGGAGGCAGTCGCGACGCGGCGCACTGACTTGGAGACTCCGTCGGAAAAGCTGGCTACGGCAATTGTGCTGGCGTTCTTGGAGACCAAGATGAAGGACAGGAAGGACGAGTGGGAGATGCTGGCTGAGAAGGCCTACCGTTGGCTGGAGGCCGGTGTCTCAGGCACGGCGGAGGATTTTGTCGGTGTTGTCGGGGAGCTGATGGTCGATTGAGAATTGTAATGGCATGAAAGGGCGGGTCTGGCAGTGGGTTGGCAGGCCGTGTGCGTTGTGATTACTATCTTCTCTGGCTGTGAACAAGGAGGCATCGGAAAGGGAGAAGGAATGCGTGGTTATTAGTTCTGTGTAGTCTTTGTCGGACGGGAGGTGCGAAGCACCCGGATTCCGGAGATCGTTACGGACATCGGACATTGTTTTAACACATGCGAGTTGCTCTTTCTGGCAGGTCAATATCATCGTGTAGCATAAAATAGAGTGTAACTTCACTCCTGCCCCTGAGTCTATCAGCCCACATATCTCACCTTCTCGATGCCCATCGCCTCCGCCCTCTTCTTCATGAGAATGTCCCCGCCAGTGATGGTAGCCCCGACTTTCGGCACAGCTATGATCCCGGCAGCAACCAAGTCCTGCGCAAGCTTGACAAGCAGTCCATCACACCCCTTGGCCGCCATTACATCCACCGCGACGGGGAAGTACTCGTCGTGGTTGGTGACCGAGCTCTTGGACGCGACCTGGCCGACGGGCAGGACGTGGTCTGGAACCTCGGCCAGGACGCTGATGCGGCCAGAGGAGAAGCCGAAGGGCGCAGTGGGAGGGCTGATGTACCGGTTGCGTAGGCTGTTGCCACTGCCGGTGCTGGCGACGTAGAGCATCAGCCCCGAGGAACACTGCGCCGGGTTGGCGACGGGGACGAGGAACTTGGCGTTGAACCAGTCCATGAACAGCGTCTTGTTCTGGATTGCTTGGTCGAGAGCCGAGGCTGGCAGAGAGTCCCCGAACGCCCAACGTGCTAGGGGAGCAGGATCCACGAACGGAAGGCGGCCGTCGTGGACGGCGGCGTAGTCGCGGTAGAAGGGCTCGCGGACGAGGGCGACCTGTTCCTTGGAGATCAGGGTGGCATAAGTGATGTTGAGCAGCTGATTCAAGGGGGGACCGCCAGGATGCGAGGCATTCCATTGGTCAGCGAGGGTTAGAGGGGTTGCAGTGCCACCGACAAACATGGTGAGGGCATTCAAGAATTTAATCAGCATTGCATTGGCCGTACTGTTGCCTGCAGATGTTGGGAAACCAAGGGTGTACACTGTCTTGGGGTAGTTCGGCTTTGCGGCTGCGAGGGACGTGTAGTTGTCCCCGTACAACACGGTGTTCGCCACATCCCAGAGAAAAACGTCTCGAATGAGAAAGCCAGACGTGTCAAGGGCAGTGGACAGAGGCATGACGTGGTCCAGGCTGACGAGGCCGTGTGATGGACGGTTGCCGAAGATGCCCTGGGATCCCGCGGGCCCACGGATAGAGCCGCCAGTGTCGCTGCCGACAGCGATATCAAGCCAGTCATACGAGGCGATAGAAGCTCCGGCTCCAGACGACGACGAAGAAGGATCCTGATAGCCATCACCCCTGGGGTTGAACGGCGAATGGTAATCCACCTGCGAACAGTCAGTACAGCGAGCCAAAGCTTAGCAAGGAGAACAAGGCAAGGTTTTACCCAGTCAGCTGTGGCAGTCTCCCCGTTGGCAAACTGAGAAGGCTTCTGGAGGCCTACGATTATAGCACCGGCATCGACAAGCCGCTGGATGGCCGTGCCTGTAATGTTGTTGCGAGGATAGAGGTTGTACCAGGCCCGATTGCCATTACTACCCTTTGTACCAGCCAGCTGATAGATATCCTTGACACCAATGCGGACACCAGCAAGGGGTTTTGCTGTGGTTTTGGTGTAATAGAGCCGTGACGGAACTCCAACTGTCAAAGATGCCGAGCCGGGTATCTGCGCTGACAGGATTTCGAAGTCGCCTCCCGGTTTCTGAAGCAGGGACTCAGTGAACGCCCCCGCAAAGTCCTCGTAGAGTCGATACACTGGGTACAGCGAGCCTGTTGCCGTTTCGAGGAAATATGGTCCAGAGGGTATGGCATCAGTGCTGTTGAGAGGGAGAACTACCGACGATACGCCGTCTACGCCAGTCTTCTCGCTGATACAGGACGCACCCGCAAGGAAAACCACCTGGGAGAAAGCAGGTTGAAAGACATCGTCTATTGCCGTCCAGTTGGCGAACAGCGCCGAGAGGTCGGACCGTGCGACAGCTCCCTGGACAACGGTCACGGGCTTGAAGCCAAACACGCTCGGAGCCTTGGCGAGTGCTACGAAAGTTGCCGGGTCTGCCAGCTGTCCTGCATGGTAAGGCGAGATGAAGTAGTATATGTCGTTGAATGTCACAGAAAGTCCAGTCGAGACCAGCTGGGCGGATGTGAGGAAAGCTGCGGCCAAGAACGACAGCGCGAGCAAGCGAATCGACTGGAAAGACCGTGACGAAGACATGCTGAAGGGAATCGTGTGGTCTGCAGCCACCAGTATACCAGAGGGGAGGCGCGTTAAGGTCGTTCGTCCCTATTTATAGGCCGTCGATGCACCCAAAGAAAGGACGATCTTCGGCCGCGAACCAGGCTGTTGGGATATGGTCGGAGTTGGCCACTGTGCTTGCCTTATCTTTGGGGATAATCTTCGGCTTGCCAAAGTCGAGACTCTGTCCGCAGACTGCAGCGACGTCAGTCTGGTTGAGTACTCGACGCTGTGACCAATACTTTTTTGTACCGGTAGCTGGGCTTGATAGGCACATTCAGACTGGCTAGTGGGAGTGCCTTGGTGGTTAGCGTGCAGTAGCTCCAAAGGATCCAGGCACAATCGTTCTGGCCTGGGTGCTAGCCTTGATCTAGCAGGAGGCAGCCGCTTTCCAATGGGAATCTTGAATATTATCGCTGTGCAGAACGCTGCAGATACGATTGGCCATACCCCGCCATTGACGCGGTCAACGCCAACAAGAAAGTGCAGTTGTATCCGATGAATCACCATACTGAGGAAGGCACGAGTGTCAAACCTAGATCGGTGAGTCAGGTTGTTGATGTTGTTGATTGCTGTGCCGTCGGGCCTGAGTCTGCTGCTTGCGGGGTGCGAACAATGAGGGTTCCTAGGCGCGATGGCTTATCGCCCTTGGCGTTCCCATGGACCATCCTACCGGATTCTTTCTTCCTTGTTGCTATTTTGTGTAGGTGATTGATTTGGCGACCCAGTTGAGAAGTAGTCCTAATGCTGCACCACGGATGAGCATCCCTGCTAACAAATCCGTGCCGCGACAGTCCTCCGTCGGCATTAATTGAGCCGACGATACCGTCCGGCGGGTTCGCCTCTCTGAGGAGGGCAGAACTGCAGTGTTTGCGACGTGGCTTGGTCTATCTCAGACCGACCATGTCGAGCGGCCACACCAAGAGGGGGGACCATGCCGATGGAAGCACTTTGCTGATGGCCCTAACCTCTCGTTTCGCGGTACTTTCGCCATGCTCATCTTCTCTGAGCCACCAGACGCCGTGTACCGTCACCACAGCCGCGAAGAAGTGAGCAAGAACAACCAGTGCCCGTGGGCGACGTTCTTCCAAGAAGGTAATAAACCTGGAGGGCATCAACAAGGGGAACGCCTGGATACGCCGGCAGACAGCGTACGTGGGCTCGCCTACGCGAATGGCATTGTGGACTGACCCGACGTAGCTGACAGTCTTTTCGTACGCCTCCCTCGTCTCATCATCCCACACTTCGCCGGACGGCAAGGCCTGCGTCAAGATGCCTTCGAAGCCCTGGCGCATGAGGGGTGAGAAGTACGACTGATCTTCTCCGAACTTGGGATAAGACCTGGCGATGACACACATGCTGGACTTCTCGAAGTTTCCCGACTTGTGGGCTGCTTCGACGCTCAGCCATATCACAGTGCCAGCGCCTCTTCCAATGTGCAGCCACTCCACGGGAGGGCTGTAGACAGGTTCCAAGGCCCGCTCGCGCAGCATGCAGAAGGAGTTGATGAGCAGCAGCAGAGAGGTAAAGCAGACGGCATCAGCCGTGTCAACGCTCAGTCTCTCTACCATCTTGCGCTGCTCGCGCATTGCTAAGATCAGGTAGCTCTGCCTGGCTTTGAACAGCTCTATATTATCTGGTTCGGTGATCAACAGGTGACTGGCCGAGACCGTGAGCATGGCGTACAAGAGGTTGTCGTGGTCCAAAGCCAGCTTTGGCATGACATGGGAGAACAGCTGTTGCCATTCTTTGTTGGGGCTGACTGGGAGTGGCTGGGCAACGCCCTGTAGATAATTCTGCATGAGGCGATGTTCTAGCAAGCGGCGTTCCCTAGACTCGGGCATATCGATGTCCTCATTGCCTCCCAGGAGCGGATAGAGCTGCTGGTCGCCCTGGGGCCGCAATAGTGCAAAGTACCTGTCGAGCTGGTTTGAAGCAGGCGAGCCCTGGCACCGGGGAACTTCGTCGGAGTCCGTGCTGCGACTTGAGAGGCTCACTGGGTCCGGTGAAGGCGTCGGCCTGAACACCATGTCTGGCCAGGCACAGTCAAGAGCCAAGCGACTGCAGTTCCCGCACACGGGATGCGTTTCGTCACACTGGTTACGTGTTAGCGGCGAGCTCCGGCCACAGCAGATTACTTGCTAACCTTTACCCGACGACCTTTGCACTTCTTACACCCCTTACGAGACTTTCTGTGACCGACCTTGGCGCTACGCCGTGGCAGGTCAGTGGACTCGTCCATGGCGATGTCGGTTGTCTGGCCTCGAAAGGTCTCACGGGTCAACTCTCAAGCAGGGAGTGTAGAAGCATGGCGTGACAGGGCGTTGGTAACCCGCAGAGGGCGCTGGAGGAACCACTTTGTTCAAGAATATGCGGAGTGAGTACAGGTGTATCCTATTATCGTTAATCGGCCAAGGAAGATGTCCTTGATCTGATATGCTGACTCTAGGGATCAGGTTTTCTAGACATTCCATGTCCGTTTTTCCTGTGGGTTAGGTGAACACGCTGACAGGCATGACAGGGAAGGAAGGAAGCTGACGACACCTGTGACGATCAGCCCCACACTCTCTGACAGGAGCCCCACCTGTCTTGGCAGGGGTCACACCTGGACGATTTGCCGACCTACCCTGTACACCTGCTCCCTCAGCTTCCCCCTCGGAATTTGGTTCATTGTCGGGGCATTGCCTTCCTTCCTGATGGCTTCCATTTATTTTCGAACCTGTACTTTACAAAGTTCATTTACAATGGGACCATTACCAGATCTCATTCCCGACTTTGCTTGCCTACGAGGGACCCGGAGCTCGCCCTTGCGTGGTTGATAGACATGTTCTCACCAACGAGCAGCACGACCTGATTCCCATCTGGACCAGCTGAGCCTGTAATGATTATGGTCCCACGCTGGCCCAATTGCTGGATCTGTCTATGGGGACCCGACCTGTGTTATGTCGGCGTCTGAGGGAACAGTCAGAGGTATATCACCGTCTCAGATATCGTGTCATCTTGTTGATCAGCCGATAGAGGTCGAATTATTTCCTTACACAATAGGAAGACGGCCATGTTCGCTTGAACAGCAAAGTACCAGCCATATATATATATATATATCGCACGTCCGGCGTCACCACCACACCCACAACCTGTCCCGGCACATCTCTCAGCTGCGTCCCTGGTGTCAAAAAAAGCCTGGTCAAGAGACCAACGTCTACCATCCCATCACCACCTCTACACCCAGGACCCCCTGTCTCACGCCACCCTCCGCCTAAACGGATGCGCCTCCGTGTTGAACACCCACTCGTCCAGACTAACCAGCTCCGGCTCCGAGAAGACAAGATAGAAATACTTCAGCGTCTCGCTCATCCAGAAGCTCTCCATCGAGTCGCTCATCCGCACCCCCTGCCCCTCCGGCGGATTCACGTCGTCAATTGCGCTGTTCGCGCCCAGCCCCGTCGCCGTGGCGCCCTCGACGGCCGTGAACATCTCCCACGCCCGGTCTGCCAACGACGCGTCACCCGTCGCCCGGTACAGCACGAAGATGCTCTCGACGGCCTCCGGCCGCAGGATGTAGTACGGCGCGTAGATGTCTACCCAGCCCGGCGGCAGGCGGCTGGCGGCGATGGTCTCCTCCGCCGGTCTGGAGGAGCCGTATTTATATCTGATGGCATCGTGCCAGACGGCGATGTCCCTGTCCCAGTCGCACGACGCGGCAGGCTCGGGACAGGCGGTGATGGTGCAGGCCTCGGGCATGAGTCCGATGGGAAGGGATCGGTACAACCAGATGCAGCCGTCAGTCAGCTTCCGCCCCAGGTCGACGTGAGACTCGTTGCTGGTTAGCCGGCCGCCGAGAGCGAGCATCCCCCCCGCAAAGCAGGACAGGTGCTGCGCGGTGGTGTCGGTCTGCGGTCCTCCTGCTCCGCTCCGCACCGTCCCCGACACGAGGATTTCGGCGTTCTCCGGCGTCAGGGGGCGGTAGAAGAGGTGCCGCGCTGCGGCGTCGATGCTGCGCGCGTACATCTCTCCGTACTGCGGCGCCTGGCCCCCTCCGAGCAGGGCGACCATCTTGGCCGCGTACTCGAAGGCGCTGTCCGCCTCGGCGCCAAAGGTGTAGTCGCCGCCTTTGTCGAGGGTCTGGGCCGTCAGTCCGACCTTGGTGGGCCACAGCCCGGGCACCTTGGTGGTCATCTGCGTCGAGTGCAGGAGATCGGTGATGCGCGACACGATCTCATAGTATTTGGGGTCGCTGGTCAGCAGGCTCAGACGCGTGAAGTCCAGGCTGTAAGACCCGAGCTCGGCGAGGAGCAGAGACCCTGGCGACGACTGCACTGCGCCCTCCAGCGCCGCGTTGAAGTTCCACTTTGGGATGGGCATTCGCTCCGGGGTGTCGAAGGCTTTGTAGAGCATGTCACCCACGTCGCGCGCCTTGGACAGCAAACGCTTGTCGCCGCTCAGATCGTACGCTGACAGCAGGCCGCCCAGGAAGCGGATGGAGGTCTCGAACGTGCTGATCTCGCTGGCCGTCGTCGTTTCGAAGGAGATGTTGTGGTGCACGGCGTCTACGGCGGAGTTGAAGTCGTCGTGCAGACCCATTATCCATAAGGTGTCGAGCGAATCGATCAGTGTCGCCCCCCAGCCACCAAAGGGGTCCTTCGCCTGCCCGCTGACGGGGCCGACTTCGTCATGCAACCAGGCATGAGTTTTATAGGCCGTCCAACACTTGAGAAAGGCTGCTTTCACGGCATCCCGCCGTTCCAAGCGGGCCTCCTGTGCCTCTGGCGACTCTGTTGGGAACTGGGCTTGCACTGCCGGCAGCGCCTGTGGCTTTCCAGTCGGCAACGGCCGAAAAGATGTCAGTGGATAGTGCTGTTCGACTTGCCTCCAGACAAATGTGTCTGCAGATGTGTGAGTCTCGACTTGAGCTGAGTGAGAGGCAGCCCATCTTACCAGGTGGTGGTCGCAGGACCAAAAGTGAATATCTGTCGCTCTTCAACCCCAAGAGCAAGAATGCACATGCTGTAGAAGCCAAAGCGGTATAGAAGAGGAGCTTTCGTCTTGACGACATCGTCCCAAAGCACCGAAACAGCGCTTGATAGTCTGGATGACTTAGAAGGTGAGATATCCCGTATATTGTCGCCGCATCAAACATGCCAGTCCATTTCGAGTCCCTCTAATGAGCAACACATGAGAAGAATTTGAGAATTACTTGCGAAGGTGAGTTCAAAAGGAAACATTTGGGTTAGCCGCTGATCGACGGACAGTTGGTTCATTCATATTGTCCTGGCCCCCTGCCCGGCGGTTAGACGCAGCGGGAGAAGAGTCGGCCAATCACATACATGGATTTACATGCCGTTGGTTCACTGAATCGAACCCGAAACTCTTATTTATAAATGACTGCAAGCAGCCTATTGCGTGAAAAGGACTGGAAGGATTGACACACCGTTCCAGAGACTCGGGACCGGCCGTCCCAGGCTATTAGCCTCTGTTGTAAGTCTCGCAGCATGCTCTGTTTTGCACCCCACGTATGTAAGGCGACATCGCCCGTTCTCCGAATCGCTATGCTCTGTATTCCCTTCGATCCTTATTAATTCTTACATTTGGCAGTTTGGATTGCTGACGATATCATCGAGGACCTGCACTGTGTTAGCGTGTATACCACAAGCTTGACCCAGGAGACCTTCCACTGAATGAACGCAGTCAAGGCACAATGAGAGCCCACATTCTGCGTGCTCTCTGTGTCCTGCTGCCCCTCGCATTTATCCCCTTCTCCTCCGCCATATGCTATTACCCAAACGGCGATGCTTCTCCCCAAGATCTCCCGTGCCGCGATGACACGGATCACTCGACCTGCTGCGGTCCGGGTTATGCTTGCCTGAGCAACAACATTTGCATGGCGACCGGACTCGAGAGGCAGATACCTAATGCGGCGCTATACGACCGTGGCAGCTGTACCGACAAGACCTGGCGGAGCAGCCAGTGTCCCAACTTCTGTGTCAACGCTGCCCATGGGGACACCTTGGACGGTGGCATCGGCGTGGCCAAGTGCCCAGGAGTAAAGGACATGTACTACTGCATGGATGGGTTTCCTTTTGACTGTACCAATGGAGACAACGTGCTGAGCTTTGCAGGTATGTTGTTTTCAAGAATAACATTTCACGAGCAGTACTAACGTCATACACAGGCACACCTTCTGCCCTCACTACAATCGGCTTCGTTTCGTCGACCTTAACAGCATCAGAATCAGCATCAGCATCTACCACATCTACCTCCTCTACCTCTTCTACATCTTCTTCTACAACATCGGTCTCTTCCACGACGACAGCATCGACCAGTCTCACGTCCACATCAAGTTCACCGGCAGCAACCGGCCCAGCGGCTACGTCATTATCCGCAGAGTCTGCCGACCAGCCCTCAAACACTCCCTCCACAGGTCTCATCGCCGGTGTTGCCGCGGGCGTCTCTGTTGGCATCATCGGGCTCGCCGCAGCAGGCTTCATGGCATATCGTCGACACGCGACTAAGAGACGAGGGGCTCTGACACAGCAGCCGCCCGGCCAGGAACCCGTACCCGGGTACCCACACAGCCGCACCGTTTCGGAGTACGAGTACAAGAAGTCATACGATCCAGGACTTGCGGCTTACCCGCCACAGACTGCGGTGTTTGAGCTCCCGGAGGGACGACCCCGAACTCCGGAACTGTCTAGTGGTTGGCGATAGTCATGAGTGTGCCGGTGAGATGGATCTTGGGGTCTCGCTCGCCTGAGAACGGAGTATTTGTTGTACATTACTTTTAGTTACGTTGTTAGATGGTTAGAGCAGTTGATACCAGGACGATAAACACATGTCTGACTATCTTTTTGCAACTATATCGAAGTATATCACTTGTTGAAATATATACTCTTTCCACGTACGATCCCTTTCTTTGATATCCTTTTCCACCTAGGTAGAGAAACCTCTTCTCTTCCCCCTTTGATTTCTCTCTCCACTCTCCTATCCTCCCCTTTTTATTAGCTTCTCAAAAGCCGAACAAGCTAGGAAGGTCAGCTTATAAGTTGTAGGAGTGAATTAGCAGGGAAACACATGACGTAGACGCTACTCCAGGGGCAAGAGTCACCACGATTTGAGCTCGAATTGGGGAGAAATCACCCTCTAGTCTAATATGCCGCTTGCCGCATCTACTAGTCAGACATGCACCATGGACGCCACCTCAGCCCGAGGTAATCTACATGCAACCGCCACGAAGCGCAAATCTCAACATCTCAGCCCGGCTAGCCCACACATCAGGCATCACAACAGCGGTATCCGATCAAACAACCCATCATAAACCTTCGCAACCCACCCCTCCGCCGGACCACCCCTAGCAACCACCCCAAGCCCGCCCGCGGCCCACAGCCCAGTCACAACCGCCACAACCCCGTTAACAGCCCACCACACCCTCCTCCTCCTCCTCTTCACCTCGCGGTCGACCCTCGCGTTCCCCGTCGGCGCCGGCGCCCGCCACCCGGCGCGCTGCGAGACGCCGAACCACCGCGCCCACCCCCACACCACGTGTCCGCAGCCCGCGGCCAAGAGCCCCCCGTACGCAGCCCACGCCACGATCGGGTGCCGCGCAAAGCCATGCGAGACGTAGGCCAGACCCACGTTGGCGCTGTCGCCCTCGACGGCGAGGGGGAGGGCGCGGTTGACGCCGACGTGTAAGGAGACGGCGATGAGGAAAGCGTAGCCCGAGCAGGATATCCAGGAGAGCGGGGGCCAGTAACTTCCGCTCCGGCGGCGGTGGTAGTGTGTTGTGGCTCCTCCGCTGCCGTAGCGGCGCAGGTTCTGGGCGCGGCGGAGCAGGCGGACGGCGACGCCCGAGGCGACGTGGGCGGCTATGGGGAGGAGGACGAGGAGGGGCTCGGAGAGCGGCGTCTGGTAGATCTCGCGCGCGAGGAGGAGGTAGGACTCGGAGGCGGGCACGGACCGCGTCGCGAGCGGGATGAGGGAGGTGGTGGCCAGGTGGAGGGCGGCGAAGACGGTGAAGGTGTAGGAGGAGTAGCGCTGGACGCGGGTGACTGGGACAGACGAGATGTTAGTTTTGGTCAAGTCCTAAAGTTGGGATTCGTGGACCAACGGTAGTATATCGCCCCGTGCCCTCCGTTCCCGCTCAGTCCAAGGGAGGCCGAGGTCGAGGTCCCTGTCCTAGACGGCTTCTGCGTGCTGTTTGCGCCATCTTGCTCCCCGTCGGACGGCTGGTGTCCGAGCTGCTTCTCGTCGGACGCTGTCGGGTCGAACAGAGGAGATTCGATCGGCGACGGGTCGAGCTGAAGGAGGGATATTAGGGTCTCCTCGGAGGCCTTCTGGCTGAGAGTGGGTGTAGCCATCTTGTCGACATGCAGAGCGGGACCTTGCTCTGGTTCAAATGTGAACGTTGATCAGCCTTGACGTCGAAACGCGGGTCGACGTGGGGGTCGCGCCAACCCTAACACCGACCCTAACCCTACGGCCGTGGCACACGGGCCAATCACGTTCCTGCTATTTCCCGTTATGCCGACGTCTCGTCGATTTTGCTCCAAAGCGGACAACAGGAATACTACATTGTGCCTCTCGGCTGGGCAAGCTTTGCGTCAGTATACGACCGTGTACATGTATTTACCTGGCTTATGAATCTGTAAGATCTGGAGTATGTCGATCTGATGTCCTCTACTATGTTACAGCTAGAGTGGTATGTATCGCCCAGGAATGAGCTGTGCAACCACTCGGTTCGAAATCCTACCCCGAGTTGTTACGATGTTACGGAGAGAGGTTTCTAGTATATTCTGCCCTATGTCGGACCATAGATGTGTCAGTCCTGTGCCGACTAATAATGAGGCTGCGACGGACCAACGACTAGTTCTCATTCAAAGCAGGCGGGAAAAGGATGGCTGCGGCCGTACGGCATACTGAGGCCGCCGACGCATCTGCTTCCTCTTCACTACGCCAATCTCAATCATGGAGATTTGGAGCATGTTCGTCTGTCGGTCGCACTACATGAGTTAAGCCTGTTACCATGGCGGTAGATCTAGGCTATGTCGTCCCGGCTGCTCTCCTCTCAGAGCGGACTAGACTTGCGGGAATGAGATATCCCTCGCTAACGAGACGCAAGGCGGAAGAAGGGGGGGTTTACCAAATCGGGACAGGATATCGATTATCGACAGTCGGCCTAGCAAGCCATCATAGGGAACTAGGTACGTGGTAAGAAGCTCTGCCCCTCCAACAATACAATGATTGCAGTGAGACCAGCAGGCTTAGGGGATGCACAGGTACCGTCTTGAAATCTTTGTCACATAATCTTGCTATGAGCCGAGGCGTACAAGCGTGACACGGAAGCCAGCATGTCACCCGAGCCGCTGAAGTTACCTCAAGATAAGCCGCAGGCAGACTTCCAGCCCCACCGACTCTCGGCTTCGCTCTTTACTCTTCATTCTCGAGCCCGCGTTGCAAATGAGACCTCCTTAAACGATACGGTCTATACATACTACGGTCGCCAGGGATACTCCAGTCATCCATCGCTCATACCCCTGCAACCTGCCATGTCCGCTTCTTCTGTATTGGAGCCCCTGTGCACCTATTGTGCTCGAATACCGTCCGACATTCCTCTCCTGAACGCCAGGAGCAGAGACGATGAGAAAGCTCGGAAAGACTTTTTCGAACGTGGGTGGCATCTTGGACCAGGACACCGAATCATTGCCTCGCCGTGCCCATTTTGTTGCTTGGTTTCGCTGGCATATCATGAACACCAACGCACAACTGATGTGCTCCCCATTGGCCCGAGGGTTTTGACGACGTGGTGATACGCTGGGACGCGGCGTTGGACCCGGAGCCGTGGGACTCGGGCGCCTTTTTCCTCGAGCATGCTATTGGCATCCCCATCCGCTTCGCCGTCCCCGACAAAACAGACGGCGCAATTGAGGAGTCCACGGCTGGAAGCGACTTCATCTTACCTTTTACCCCGGCCGTGCTTGACGTAGAGCGTGTCCGGAGGTGGATAACAACATGTCAATCCCTGCATTCTGACGGATGTAACCCGGGCGACAGCCAAAAGCAAAGGGTCTTCGGCGGTGTCTTTCCTGGACTACGGACACTTCGTTTTGTGGACGTTGTGCAGGACTGTCTCTACGAGACAGCCGAGATCCTGCGATATGCGGCTCTAAGTTATGTTTGGGGCTCCGCAAACGGTTTCCGGCTGCGGAGGGCCATCAAAGATCAACTCGTCCAGCCCGGTGGGATGAAGAAGGCATGGTACCTGCTACCGAGAACGATCAGAGATGCTATACTTCTGTGCCGCAAACTACGAGTCCGGTATCTGTGGGTGGATGCCCTCTGTCTCCTACAGGACGATGAGGATGATTTGTTACGCGGCGTCAATGTTATGGATCAGGTCTACGAGCAATCATGGTTAACGATCATTGCTGCTTGCGGACCCAATGCCAGGGCCGGCCTCCCTGTCTTACGACGCGGTACTCGACTTGGAGCTGAAAATACCATCGAGGTCACACCTGGAGTCTCTCTTGGCCTGGCCATGGACCTCAATGTTCTCATGAGGCCGTCTGCTTACAGCTCCAGGGCCTGGACGTGAGTGGTCCCGATACCCCCATTCACGGGACGTGCGACGTAAACTTGGCTTAGGCTGACATTGGCTTGCCCTACAAGATTGCAGGAGTCTCTACTCGCACGACGGGCCCTGTACTTTGTCGATAACAAGGTTCTGTTCCGCTGCCGACAAGTCCAGTGCAGGGAGTCCTGCGTAGACCCGTCAACCACCACAATACACCCAGAGAAGCTTGGCCACCATCGACTGATGTCTAGAGACAGAAAAGGACTGTCACACTGGGCAGACATACTTCTACAGTACAGCCAGCGCGCGCTAACCTACGAAGGCGATGTCCAGCGAGCCATGGCTGGAATCATCCGACGCCTCTCACAAGACCTCGGATATGACTTCCACGACGGGCTCCCGAGCGCGGCTTTTGACGCGTTCATTATATTTTCGTCATCACATGGCAGTCTGTGTCGTCGGCAAGGCTTTCCAAGTTACTCCTGGACTGGCTGGCGCGGCACTATTACCTGTTATCATGTCGAATGGTGCGATAGCGAAAGGCCAGTAAGTTACACTAATTGGTTGACAAAACATACCTGGATCGTTTGGTACAGGAGACATGTCCCTTCAGGTGCCACAAGCCTTGTCTGGGATCCCAGTGCCCATGCGGAGCTGCTGCAGACCGGTGTTAGCCGGAATATGACGATTCGCGGCAACACACTCCCCGAGTCAGCGCGGGAGCACGAATACGGAGGCGAGGTATATGACGGGTATTTGGAACGCCAGCCTTTTCAGCTACCGGTTGCCCTCGGAACGGAGATGGTGTGTACTACCCCAACGGCAGACCTAAAGTCAGACGTGCCCAGCGATGTCCCGTACCAAGTTCTGCAGTTCTGGACAATCTCGGCATTTTTCCGGCTCGGAGACGTTGACGTGTTCGACGCAACGGCATCACTCTTTGGGCAAGGCAACTCGCTGTGCGGACAAAGGTACCTTGATGGTCTCGAGGATTCCACATTCTTCGAATCTCCCGGTGTGTTTGAGGTCATTCTTCTGTCCGAATCACGCTTTCCAATCTGCAAACGGGAAGACTGGAGCGTCGACATGGAAAATACGACACCGGCATTCTATAACATCATGCTTCTCGAATGGAGAGGAGCCCTTGCTGAGAGACGAGGTATCGGGGGCATCCACAAGGAGGCTAACTCACAGAGTCTCTCTCCGGGACCCATCTGGAAAGAGGTGTTCTTGGCTTGATACAAGGGCGGGAGAAGCGGAAACAGAGCATTTCGCCCATGCTCACGGCAGACAATTGTGTAGTCGATCATGCGGCTGGTGTACTGTTTTTGTATGGCAATCATGGTCGATGATCCGAGGATGCAGGCTTCTTCGGCAGCCTTTATATGTGTTATCGGGTAGGCTCCAAGGCATTGCGTCGATGAGCGATGTGGTGAATAGGTGGGATAGGTGGAATAGGTGGAACAGGTGGAATAGGTGTGATTCCTAGCCATCTCGACAGGCGGCTTGCTTACAATCACAACCACGATGCAATCATCACCATCATCATCATGTTTGGTAGCATCAATTGTATGCATCGAGTATCCAGAAGACATGCCCTGACACTAACCCGACATCTCATTTGGTGGTACCAAAGTACTTGGGTACTCAGTTAGCGCCCGTATTCTCACCCACCCGCTCAAGCTCGCGGCGGGGTTCATCATGGCCGGCGATCTCTACAAGGCCTTGGGAACCTCATCTTCGCGGCCTGCCATTCCTGTCAGACGCTCTTCGCTACCAGCCCCTGTGGAAGGGGCCTCCTCCCTCCGGCTACGCCTCGGCCTAGAGGTCCTGTGCCTGCGCTGCCAGGCCCTCCTGGCGCTCTTCCGATGCCTCGGAAGCCGCCCAAGGCGTATATCTGCCCGGGCAGGAACGTCTATATCGAGTCGCACCTGGTGCCTAGCCAACTTCATGGATGAGTGGGAAAGGGGTTGTTGCTTGTCTCTACGTGTTGTGCAATAGATAAATCGTTCGTCAATCGTGACCGGCGAGCAGGTCTTGATCAAGCCCTCCGTTATCAAGCCCTCCATCAACGCGGATGTAAACTAACCGTCGTTTATGTACGTTGACGCGGCCCAAGCCAGAGTGGCATCCACGGACGTCGAGCTCTCCGACGAGTACTATGTATCAGAGCGTCGCTTACTCTAGCGCGAGACCCCACTTTTACCATCAATGAAATAGCAGGTACTACGTGATTGGCTTGGTGTCCAGTACGATGATTGGTCAGATTGGTCACTACCGCATCGCCACCGGCTTTTGGACTTCTGCCAGGTCCGACAACCTCCTTACATCCTTACAAGCCGTCCGACGTTCTCGCACACCTCGGAACCGGCGAGGCAGAGGATCTATCTGCGAGCATCCCCGACGAGATGCACACGAAGCGCCCAAGATGCGACGACGACAGCCCCGAGCACCGCCAGCCCGTCCTCAAACGACCCCGCCCACCCTCACACAACACCCAACCCCCACCACGGCCCCGTCCGGCGCCGCGCGTCTGCATCGACCGCCTCACGCCGCTTTCGGACGAGCTCCTTCTGCGCGTCCTCTCCTTCCTCTCCGTCGACCAGCTGCTCTTCTCCGTCGCCCCCGTGTCGCGGCGCTTCCACCGCCTATCGGGCGACTCGCAGCTGTGGAAGGCGCACTACTACGCACGCTTCGTGCTGCCGAGGGCCATGCGCATACCCGGCTTCCGCGAGCGGTCCGGCGCGAACACGCACAGGAGGGGCGAGGGGCACAAGCTGCACTACTCTGGGAGGCGGAGGCTGTGGGCTGACGGGAGGAGGGGCGGGCTCGTGGTAGCGGACAGAGTGAAGGACCGCAACGAGAGATTAGGACTGTGCGGCTACGGGGATGAGCCCCTCGACGGGGTGGAGAGGGGCCACAGTCCTGTCAACTGGAAAAGGCAGTACAAGATCCGGCATAACTGGGCCAGGGGCAGGTGCGCGGTCGAGGAGCTGCGGCTGGGCGAGGGCGAGGCGGAGCCGGAGCGCAAGGTTTTGGTCAAGGTCATCGAGGGCGTGGCCATCACGGCCGACGCGAGGTTCGGCCTGCGGGCCTGGGACCTTAAGACGAGGGAGGTTGTGGCGCATACGCGACTGGACGACAGGGACGAGGGGGACGACGACCTCGTCGCGGACGAGACCCCGAGCTGCATCGCCATCGACGAGGGAGATGCCGCCGAGGTGGCTGCCACTGTGGCAGTAGGGTTTCAGAACGGCGGCTTCACGATGTGGAAGTTGCATCTCGGGGAGAAGCTGTTCGAACGGCTTTATCAGCATCCCATGTCGAGGAACGGGGAGCTGATAGGCATGGCTCTGTCGTTCCCTTACCTGCTCACAGCGACGAGGTCGGTGCTCGTCTCGCTGTACACCTTCGATGTCCCGGCCGAGCCTGCTCCCACGGACGGTCGGGAACACACACCGCCAAGCAGCACTTCGACCTCGCCGAAACCACGCCCGGGTCTCCCTCCGCCGTATCTACTCACGTCCCTCAAATCACACACCTCGCGCGCACCGCTCGCACTGTCAATCCGCACCACGGCTGCGACCACCATAGCATCCATCGCATACACCTTCTCGACCCGCAACGGCTGGTCCATCGGCATGCAGGATCTGCACATCAAGCCCAACCCCGCCGCGCCAAGGTCACCACCGGAGATCACCGCCACCAAGCTCGCCTACACCGCCGCCGTCGACACCGGGGTCTCCACGCCTCCGTCAAGCACACCGCAGACACGACAGACACCCCCGTTCCGCCGCGCACCTCTCCTCTCACAACCAACCCCCCAACCACAACCACCGCCAACAGCCGAACCCGGCCCCACGACCCTCTGCTACGCCCACCCCTACCTCCTCGCCGCGCTGCCAGACAACACCCTCGCGCTGCACCTCGTGACGTCCACCGCCGACGCGCTGACACTATCGGACCCCGGGATCCGGCTGTGGGGCCACACCTCGGCCGTCGGCGACGCCGAGATCACGGCGCGAGGGAGGGCCGTTAGCGTGTCGGGCCGGGGCGACGAGATGCGCGTGTGGGAGCTCGAAGGCGGCTCCCGACCGGGTAGGTTGAGCGGCGGGGGCCGGAGCGTGGAGATACGGGCTTGTGCTGAGAGTGGTGGCCGTGGGGATGGGGAGGAGCAGGACAGGGAAGAAGAGGAGGTGCGAGAGGAGAAGTGGGAGGAGAGGAAGAACTGGGTTGGATTCGACGACGAGATGGTCATTGTGCTGAAGGAGGGGCGGGGCGGGAGGGAGAGCCTGCTGGTGTATGATTTTACGTAGGGGGTTGTGCTCCTGTGACTACACTGTGCAGATGCTGCGTCGTCTCTGGCGCGTCGCGCGAACGTAGGTTCGATGTCGGCGAGTGCATGCCGCTGCACTGGAGTCGGTGCCACAAGGTCTCCCTTGGATGGGTTGGTCTACAAGTGGGACTATGGCTGCCAACATCGCCACTGTGCGAGCGCTTTGACAGAGCAGACACTGAGGCGCAAAGCTTGGCATCTTCGCTGCTCTTGTGCGGACCTACCGTACTTCAAGCGAAGCGGCACAGCCAGAGTTCAAGCTGCCTGCAGCTAGCTACGCGTCGGCCGGGCACTCGCATTCAATTCGCGTCTCTTCGGCGGTCAGTCGAGCATCACCCCGCCCAGCGTCGACGTTCATGGGTATGTAGAGCCTAGTGTCTGGGCAGGCACCCAGCTATGCCCGCTACTCATATGATATTGTACCGCGCGACTACGCCGAGGACGACTCCTATCCCACCACGGCCACCAAGCACGAGCACATGGTGATTCTAGACATGTGGATGTTCGAACCATCCCATTCACAGACCGAGCCCGAGGTTGTCGCCATGTTTGGGGAGGAGATTACGCCGCACGACGCTCTAATCCGGGAGTTCATCGCCGAGCACAGCGTGCTGTCAGGCGGATTGCAACTCGACAATCCCATAACACTGCCAAAGACGTCAAACGCCCTGACACTATCCCATCTATAATCCATCCCGCCCAAACCGTACCTCAGCTATGCCACATCTGGAGTGAAGCAGGACTCACTCGGCAGCGGCATTGGGGTTGTCTGCCTCGGCTGTCAGGCCCTACCATATTTGGTCATGTCGAGGCTTCGGATACCTTACCCAATTACGCAGATATGATTCCCAAGCTAGTTGCACCAGTTGCACCTTGCAGGCAATGCACCCAGGTCAGGCAGAGCTACAATATCAAAAGACAGCTAGCTGCTAAGGTCAGCCTCGTGATACTCAGTCTCTGCGAAATGCCGAGCCCCCACGCTAGCTCCAAACGAAACAGCTCTGCGAACACGCTGCATTCCGTATTCTGTATGTACTGTGTAGTAAGTGAAGCTCTCAGACTCAGCGTTTCTCAGGACCACCGTCTCTCAGAGTCCCAAGGGCCAATTGCGCAAGGACGATAAGCCACCCGCTATCAAGGTAAGACATGACGACACGGCGGTCCCTCGTGACGGCTGGGTTTCGCGGACTGGGGGCTCGCGGATCTGGTGACGGTCACTTGTCTGAGACAAAAGCCTTGGGGTGGTGGACGGACTGGTGGGTGGCCCAGACCTTGTATTTTTGCGGTCCGACGCGGGTGGGGTAATTTGCTAGGTTCACACCATCTTGGAAAGAGCAGTCTTGCTGGCGCCCGTGGTCTGGGTTCGAGTTGTGAGGTTGCGAGGAAGGAACAGGAGGAACAGGAGGAACAGCTGACTGCCATGGAAGAAGGAAACGAGATTACTTGGTCTTGTTGTTATATGAACATCTTTTATTGATCCTCCGGAATGACCTGACGCGACGGCAAAGCAGGATGTGTTGTCGCTGTGCAGTCAACAGGCTGCCAGGTACCCGCAGAGGCTGCCAGTGGACGGCATGATACCGCCATGTTGTCGTGCATCGGTGTTGGGCAAAATGCGGATGGGACTCGTTGGAACCTTGGCAGAGGTGTTCCCGCCAGAGAGGATGAAACGACCAGTCCTGGATACCAGGGCGTGAGCGAAATTGTGTGGGACGTCAACATTCATGCGTTACCAGTGGGAAATACTGCCAAGTATCCCAAGTATCGGTCAATCGATCATCCAGTTTGTCATTTCGAGAGACGCTGCCAGACCGCTCGCGATTTCGCAGTGACACGCAGCAGATGCCCATCGGTGACCTTCTCAAGGCTGCCACTTATGCACAAGCCTGCTGCGATTGGACCCTCCATGCAGGATATACTCAAGCCCGCCGTGCATTTGGAGGACAAGAACCACAGATGATTCGAGGACGGCCAGGCGTCTCGCCCTGGTTGTATGTGTTGGTACGACATGGCGGCATACCTGAGCATGCCTGGCATGGCGCTCTCCCTGATTTGGGATGGAGCTGAACTGGCTGCATTCATTTAGCCATGTCAGACCCCACGAATTGTCAGCTTATCCTGTCAATGGATGGCGTTATTTGTGCTGCGAGGAGGAGGCAGATGGCCTCAGTCTGTCAATTGAGTATCCTCTTCTTCGCGTCCTTACCGAGGCCAGCGAGGTCATGCTGCGCTGGCGAGAGTTTATTGCAGCAATTGACCACTGGCTGCCAGGCTGCACTGGTGATTCCCGCGAGTGAAGCGGAATCATTGATCAATTGCAGAGCGACATCTGGCGGTGCGATATCTTGTCGATTGGTCAATTCCAAGGTTCCGTGGGTGCTACGAAAATGCACGTAAAGTACGTACTGCGGTACCTTCAGGGGATGATGCACAGTGGTGGGTGGACCCTCTCAATCCGCAGTGGAGCCACTGCTGTGGGGGAATCCCTGGAGCGCATCTCCGGCTCGCTTTCACTCGGAAACCAGCGGTGTTCTCACTGGATTTCGCCCGCAACAGACGGAGGGGTAGGTGTCCGGAGCTTCACCTCCATAGCCCACGATGGCGGTCAAGAGTTTACCAAAACATTCACTCCGAACTGCGTTTGCCGAAGCACAAATCTGGCGGCAATCAGGGTTTAGACGAGATAGAGATGGCCCGACATGGTGGCCTGCTGTATCGGGAAGGCTCCATCGTCGACGCTAGCGAATGCGGCATCGATTTGTGTTGCCCCTCCATCTGCTGCATTCTGGAACGTCCATCCAAAGGAGGGGTGATAAGATAAGGGACGTTGCGATGGCGGCATCGCTTGACCCTCCCGCGAGACCATCACAGCAATTCGAGTGTGTGCCATGTGATGAACCCTTCAGAGTGGTAGTTTTGATAATAAGAGGATGATGGTGTGTGAGTGAATCAATTTGTTGCGTCTGGGGGTCAAGCCTTCCAATTGTCCTCTTCTCGGTAGAGGAAGAGCTGATAGTTGAACTGCTCTCGAAATAGTGAGCATCGGGAGGCGCTACAGTTCCATTGAATTGTCATGAGCTGGGAAAGATACACGTAACTATCCGGGGTTTGGTTAAGCCGAGTGGAACTGCCAACCGGCTCACCGTAGTTTGTCCAACCGCTCCCACAGTGTCCGAACCACGCAAGAGTCGGCAGCTGGTTGGCATTGGAGCTGCCCGGAGTACCTCGGACAAGGCAGCAGTGAGCATTACGAAGCCGAGTCTCTGGTGGCGGATCAATGGCACAGTGTCGATGGATCTGTCAACGCCGTGACAGAGACGACAACTGGCCAGTTGACAGAGACGACAACTGGCATCTACTATCCATCTCTGAGTGGATTCCTTCAACAATTAATTCTCCGTGACGCGGACAGCGCGCTAGCAAAGCTGTCTTGCTGTGGCCAGGCTGCTAAACTTGAGGTGCGGATGATCAATCTGCCTCCTTAGAAGCACAGGATCTTGATGATAAATTGCCTTCGGCTTCCTCGGATAGCTCGATTGCTTGATGATCAGGTTCGCATTGTTGAACCCGCTGCAACGGAGCTCTGACGGACCCGGGACACACTGCAGACCAGGTAAGCCACTGTAAAGGGAGAGAAAGACTTAACTCCGACCAGCATGTTCGCCATCGTGCCTCGGGAAGATTTTACGCATCCATTGAGAGTTCGTTGGGAGCAGTACCCATAATTGATGATGGGCTGACAGCGGCAATTGACATACACGTGTATAATACATGTAGTTTTGTTTAGTGGTGGACTCGCAATTGGAAGTTTCGCGATCGAAGGAACAAAATGTGATGGGTTCCGCGGCTGCCAGGCTGGATTGATTTAGAAGCAGGCCTTCTTGGCAGAGAACACCCAATTGAGACAACCTTATGCTGTTAGATACACCCCGCGCCAAAAGAGTACATCAGTGCTGGCATCGGTACTTGAGTACTTCAGGGTCTGATATCGATAAGACAGAAGACGCTAAGCTACAAACGGCATCAAGTGTTTCATTTTCATCGCTCCAGATCAAGTGATTCGCTGTTAGGCATCCACGCACGTGTCACACGCTAAACACTAATTCTTTGATCGCCGCGCCCTCCAAGGCTCCAGGCTTATTGTCCTCATTCACGGTGAGTCACAGCTTCATCGTCTATCCGGGTCAAATTTGATTTGCCAATTCGTGTCCAGCAAGTCGCTAGCTCTTCATCGCCTCTTTGTACACCACGGCCGTCTTCGGTAGGTCATCGCCATCAACAGCCTGGATACGTTGACACCGCCGAAATCGACAAGTAGCCGTTCCAGCGAAAACCGCCATGTCCAGCAAGACTGGATGTATTGAAACCGTAATGTCTGGCTGTGTGTTGAGTGCTGTCTTTGTTCTCTCTGCCGTGCGTATTGATCGTCTTCAAGGAGGATAAGTGCTGTGCTGATAGCTCACCCGTCAGATACGAGGAGTAATACTCTGCTGCCATGCCCTACACTAGCCTATTCGAGCCATCACTCAACCAGTTTCACCCCGATGTTCACCGTCATACCACCAGCGTTATCCTCAAGTCAAAGTGGAAGCTTTGCGCCTGCTTCAGTATTGCCATCAAACCTCCGCCACGCAAGGGGCATTCACCTCAAACACTGTTGGGCATATCGAACTCTACCACCACTGTTCCAGGCCTCGTTCTCGGGCGTGCGGACAAGTGATTTAGTCCAGTTTCGCGCCAGCGACACCGGACGGTGAGTTCCGCATCCACATCACGTCTCTACGTTCGTGACACAATGTCCATCGTCTTCAATGCCTCGGCGTTAGGTCCGCGACTAGGTGCTCAGAACCTAAGACAAATGCCCCGCTATCCTTCCGCCGAATGGGCACTGCTGTGCTAGGGCGGACGCCAAAATAACGTGTAAATGCGCCCAGGTTGATGCCTGTGCTGCGATGTGGACTACACAAGTGATGATACCTTAGGATTATTCCAGTCACATTGGCGCAGCACTTCGCTTGCTCGAAATGAGGCATTGGACTCTCTGCAATGGAGTCACTGGAGTTGCACCTCACCTGCAGTGATACTGCCATCCAACCGATTGACGACTCTTCATTGCGCTCCAGACAAGGCAATGCTGCCTGCTGCGGTGTTCGCGTCAGTGTTCAATATCGGGAAAATTCCCTGCGGTTTCTGCGGTTTCGATTTCGTCATCAGAGCCTCCGACCGCTCTGCACCGCCCAATGCCCAATTGCCCGCATCCTGAGACACAATCCATATATTCAGCACCGGAGAAGAATCTGGCGCACCTAGTCAGGGTGCAACTCAACTTTACAAGTAACTTTTCGGCTTCATCTTCGGTTCTTTTGATGCAGACAACGGGCACCGAGAAAAAGGTTGGGCCTGGCTAATGGAACCCTGTCGAGAACCTGGAACGATCACTGCAGGGATTCGGGTGGGTACTTGGAGTACTTCTCGTTGGGCACGAGTACATGTGCCCTTGTCCTTAGCGGCATTCTTGCCTGACTGACCGGGAACCGCACATCCTCTCCTCTCCATTGGTCAGTTCGGCGAGGTACCCTGATTTCCTGATGCGCATTGTGGCTTAGCAGCTCTGCCGTGGGGAGGGGGGTGTGACTCCAAAAGTGGTGACTCCTTTTCTGTACCTCCCATCCCCTCCCACTGAGTCCTCCGACGGCGTTAACCCCAGAGTCCGCTGGCGGATCAGCACCTCTCGTCACCTCCACCACCCAGGAACCAGGACGACGCGCAAGAGACACAGGACCACGGCACGCGGGCGTGTGACAATAGCCTACAACCAGAGTGGGCAGGCGACCACCTCACCCTGCGCTGTACCATGGTACCTGCTTCGCTATCGCAAGCCACGGAGTTTGTCCGGAGGCGATTGATTCACCACTCAGTATCATCAGGCTTTTGAACAAGCAAATCTGCGCCTGGTGCGCCTCGTTCAGTTCTGGACTTGCGTTTTCTTTGTTCAGCAACTCGCTCCCTTGATCTGTCAAATGGGTGATTCACCGGGCATTCAGGTCCATCCGACACGTTTGCTTTCGGCCATTCTGAAAGCTTAAAGACGAGCGCAATCAAGATTCATGATCTGTTTTTTGGACGGACGTTTCGTCCAAACGCTGAGAAAACTTACAGCCAGCAGCACCTCATGTCTGGCTGCGGCGCATTAGGCTCGCATGTACTCTGTACTTGTGGTTGATCGTGGCGGCCTTGCAACGTCTATTAAGAGACTCTCTCACACTTTCCTGTCCATTGCTCTTCTCTTCCACTCTTCTTCTCACCACTTCCTTCTTCATTGCATTCAATTCCACTGCAGACCGTGTGCTTGTCAATTGCGGACATCTATCAATTATTCCGTGTTGGCCGCCCGTCTACGCGTTCGCCAGCACTGAATTATCGCCACGCATTCGACGACCTTCCACGACCAGGACTCTCTCACAGCCCAGCAAACGCATTATCAATCAATTATCGCTTTTCCGTCCGCTATCTGCTAGGTCTGTACGTACTTAACAGTACAGTGCCTGGCGTCAGGCGCCCTTGTTTTCCCCACGCTAAGGCACTGATCTTCCCGGCGACCCTTGACTCTCAACCTCAATTCAGTGAGTCGCCCATCAATCAGTCAACTGTGGCGATCCTTGCCGATTGGGAAACGCCATTGAACAATATCACCAACGGCACAGCTGCACCGGTGATTCACCTCTCGACACAATAGCAAGGCAACCAAACACAAGGCTTGTTACCATTCAACAAAGAGAACAGGTGCCTAACGCTGCCTGACTCCGTTATTTATCGTCTCCAACCTTCCACGCTGCTTGGCCCTGTTGCGTTTCGCCACAACCATACCAGTTACTTCTCACGCCTGCCACCGCTTCTAGACGAGCGACGCCAGGCCACATCTTCCCCTCGACCTACTCTTCGTTCACCGGGGACATTGAAGCAATCTACGGACTTTATCCTTAACCCCAATCTTCTATTCTAGCTGCATCTGAGCAATTGGCGTCTTTGATTCGTCATCCTCGGCCACCAGTCGGTCTAGCTCTGCTGCCTACTCTTTGCCACCCCCAGCTGTGGCGCACATCCCATTAAAGCACGATGTCTTCTTCATCGCTCGCTCACGCCTCTTCTCCTACTTCCACTCATGCCCCCGCTCCCTCTCGTGCGATTGACGACGCTGTCAGCAGTCAAGAACTTCGTACACCCCAGAGGAACGTCCCTGAGTCGTCGCGGCCTAACACCCCGAGCAACGACCACAAGTCAATGGCGACCGTGTCATCAACAGCTCATGTGGCTCCAGCGCCCAAGACAGGCCGTGTCGACATCAATGCACTAATATCGCCTCCTGTAGGCGTTTACGACACCTTCTCCTCAAGCGCCGCCCCCGGGGTCCTTCCCATGATGCAGGCGGATGTCAAGCTACCGGCGTCCGGCCGCCAGGATGTGCCGCCCTCGCCCCCGATCTCGAATCAGTCGAGCTCGCCACTGGAGCAAGCGAAGCACAACATCAGCCCTACTCCATCGCTCAGCGTTCCAGTCAAGGACCCGATTCTATTTCCAAACCCTGACGCCTCGTCATCCAGTCCGTCGCGCATAGTGCCCCTATTCGGTACTACCGAGCAAGACAACGAAAAAATCATCAATGAGCATATTCGGGCAGCCAGTGTATCAAACGACCGCCAGCACCCAACCAAGGACGAGTACGACCTCGTGCTGCTCTTCCGGTCAGGATTCATGAAGCAATTCCAGCGTGACCAAATTGGATGGCTGAACCAGGAGAAGGCGCTCCTAGCTGTTGATCGCGCCGCCTGGCATCGTGCCCGTCACCAGCCTGCGTATCACGCCAGGCCGGTTGCGAGGCCACAGAACATGATCAGGGCCCAACCACCAAAGCCCCAGCAGATTCGGAGCAGCACCACTCGCGTCCAGAAGCCAGCGAAGGTCAAGGAACCCCGGATCACCAAGCCACAACCTGCGCCGAGGCCCATCCGGACGAGCCCGGGTACAGCACGCGGGACCGTCCGCGTCAGCTCGACTCCCGAGCCGCGGACTCGCACCGTCGCACCTAACCGGGAGGACAAGGACTTCAACTCGATCCCGGACTACACCCCTCCCCTGGAATCGCTGGGCAACAAGACCCTGAAGGTCGACTGGAAGGGAAATCCGCTCGATCTGAGCAGGGATCCTTACGCTTACCTGCTGCACCCGGAGGAGCTCAAGCTCGCCGCCAGCCTCCGCCTCGACTGCGCCACGTATCTCACGAGCAAGCGGCGCATATTCGAGGCCCGCCGCAACTGCGCCATGCGCACGCCGCCGAAGCCCTTTCGCAAGACGGACGCGCAGCAGGCTTGCAAGATCGACGTCAACAAGGCGTCGAAGCTGTGGACAGCGTACGACAGTGTTGGCTGGCTCGACGAGCGGTGGGTGTTTCGCAGCCGCTAGACGGCACTCATGAAGAATTGGTTAGGCGGCACGACGCAAGCCTAACCCCCTCCCGAGGTACACGACTATTTGTTACGAGGACGCTTATTGCCTGATCTCCCCTCTTGGTTTACTTGACGGATTTGCTTTCTTCCCACCACAATCAGGTCTCGGTCAATTGGACCTTAGGGCTTTTCATTTCAAATGATACCCGGAGCGCGACACTACACAGTCACCACAACAACCGGGCAGTCGTTAGCCTTCTTCGCCGAGCGCGATATGCGATTGCACCTCTCCAGCGGACTTGTTTTCTGTTGTCACTCCACTCCACGTCAGCATTTGCTTTTTGGTATACGACACTTCACGGATTAGTTCAGGGTTATGACCGGCCTGGGTTATGGGTTTTGCTTTTTGGACTAGATCTTGTCTCCGACATAATCAGAGGGCGCTGAGCCTCGGCGAGGGATAGCAGCCCATTTGCGACTGGATACACTCCCCTCATGTCCCCGCACGGACAGATTCAACGGGGCGATCGGACACAACAACACATGATTTCTGCATTTTTACAACGGAGTTTGGGGACATGGACCGACTGGATAAGGTGGGCGCTCCACCCGGGGCGTCTCTTGTTACGGGTCCGGGCTACGGAGTGCTACAGGTTTACGAAGCATGAGGAAATACCCCTACTATACCCCTTTCTTTTGTTAACGGCACGGAGGGCATGCAGATTGATTTATGTGGATCGGTCGCGAGAGGAAAGGATGGATGGATGGATGGAGGCTCTAGTCTGCCCACAGCGGCTGTTACTTTTTCCTTCTTTCTCTACTTCTTGCCGGCAACGATTGCCTGGTAGGCAGCGAGGATTCGCTACATCCGTTGGTTATCCAACGCCTGGTTATTATGATGGCTGCTCAACGGCGTCTCATGATTATCAGTTCTGGGATGGCAGCGATTCCAGCGCCCATTATTTTGTCAGTCTGTGTTTTGCGGTTGTTCAGACAGACTGCGCCGAATAACAATTACACTCATTTTCCCCCAGCCTATTGCAGTGTTGTGCTGATGCATGTAGTGGTTACCTTACGAACATTCCCATCTGTTACCCAACCGACATCGTCCTTACTGTGACATGTAGACGCACGCAGTCTGTAATTCAGCCCTACGATCTTGGAAGCCCAGATCAGATCTTATCTGTCACTCCCGTCTAGGTCATCCTAAATCGTCGCAAATCCACCACCCCGCTCCAATCCATTTCCCGCTTCTAGAAGGGACAGGGGATCCCCTGAACACATCCCATCGGGAAGCAAGAGCGGCCCGCTAGTGTAGCGTCGCGCTCCGGGCTGTTTGAGGTATTTACTGCGGTAGGGGAGCAGCAGCGTGATGTCATGCCGCGAAGCTTATTTTTTATTCCATTTTTGAGCGATTGTGATCTGTTGATAAAGATAAGATAGGGAATTTACACTCACACGATACCCAGGGAGAGAGCGACAGGCGACATGTATGACAAAGGGAGGTGAGGACGCTTGCTGATGCAACAGCCGACTGGCAACAGTATACTACGTACCTAGACGAGCTTTGATGTGAAGACGTCAATTGCTCAAAACATGTCTCTACCTTACATCTGAAGGACATGCAATCCTGGGCTACATGATAGTACATACAGGGGACAATGTCTCCCTCAATTGGTGCTCGCTAAATATAACACCGCCTCTCAACCAGTTCCCCGGACCCCATCAACAAGGCAGTTCCCTTACTCCCCCGCACGGATGGTATACCCCCCGTCCACAGCAAGCACCTGCCCGTTCAGGTACTGATTATTCGCAAAGAACAGCACCGCCTGCGCCATGTCGACGTCGTTGCCCGGCCGCGCGGCGGGGACCTTCTCCTTGTACTTGTCCTTCTCGATCACGCTCTTCTGGGCGTCGTCACTCTCCCCCACCGTCATCTCGGAGGGGAACACCCCGGGCGCGATGGTGTTGACGCGGATCTTGAGCCCCTGCTCCGCGATCTCGGCCGCGAGCATGCGGTTGAGGTGGATCGTCGCCGCCTTCGAGGCGTTGTAGCTGAAGTGGTGCTGCGCCGACTTGACGAGCCCCGAGATGGAGGAGGTGTTGATCACGGTCGCGGACCAGCCGGGTGTACTGTCAGACGACGCCTGGAGGAGGGGCAGGAAGGCGGCCGTGACGAAGTAGACGGACGCGACGTTGGTTTTGTAGGTGTTGGTCCAGTCGTCGAAGGTTGCAGCGTCCGCGTCGAAGAGGTTGGCCTTCATCTCGGCCGCGGACGAGGACTCGGTCGAGACGGTGTCGCCCGAGATGCCGGCGTTGTTGACGAGGATGTGCAGACTGGACTCGCGGGAAGAGATGTCCTTGACCAGGCGGGCGATGTCGTCTTTCGAGGTCACGTCGCCTTGCAGGGGGATGATCTCGCCTTCGATGTCCTTCCCGTATGTCTGCGCGACGGTGTCGAGTTTGTCCTTGGTGCGGCCGACGATGTACACTTTTGCGCCATTCACGGCCAGGGCTTGCGTTGCCATGAGGCCGATGCCGGAGCCGCCTCCTGCACGGGTGTTAGCAAGTCTTGCCTGTTGTGGAGAGGAGGAAGAAGGTAAACTGACCTGTTACCAGGGCGACTCGGCCCTTCATGTTGAAGAGGGAGCTGCGGTGCAGGTCCGCGTGGCACGCGACACCGGGCTTAGAAGACATGGTTCTTATGTTGCTCAGTACGAAGGATTTGGATATTTGGTTTAGAGGAAGCTGTCGAGGACTGCAGGTGTTGTGTATCGGGCGAAGCTGTGCAGTTCGTAGAAGTTCTCTGGGGACGACTTTGAGGTGGTTGGAAGTGAGAGTTCGAGTTACAGCGGGAGATGAGATCATGACTTCAATACTCCGGATTATTTATGTCTACCACAGTCCAGTGCACGAGAGCAATGTCGTAATTCCATGTCGGGCACATCTTGGGGTTTTATGGGGGGTGAGGCCGAGCACTGGACGTCATGACGACACAGGTGACGCAACGGTGAGCTCGACACCCAATTGACCAATCACAGCCGCCCGCTACAGCACCCCGCAGGGCCCTCAGTGAGCTTGACGGCTTGCCTCCGTCTATTCTTTGACGACATTGTCATCAACAGTGCAAATGAGAGCAGATGACAAAGGACAATTACTTTACGACGTATTACCGAGTGCTCAGTAATTATACATAATGAGCTGCGTCTTGAGCGAGTCATGCGGACACAGCCAGCCCTTCCCCCGGAGCACCTCGATCAGACTCGAGCGCAAGGCCGCACTGTCGTCGGCAGCGTCCCCCTTGAACGACAGCTCCACCACGATCTCGGTCCTTCTTTCGCTGGCGATCACGATGGGCCAGATCTCGACATATACCTTCACTCCCTGCCAGACTCCAGTGTACCGCTTCGTCTGAACGGGGCCATATATTCGCGCATCCTTCAGCAGTCTCTTACCCCAGCCATCGCCCCCAAAGTCGTTGAACTTGTCTGGAGCCTCCTTGATCAGCATCTTCTGTGCTGTCTCGACGTCTAGCAAGCTCAGGCTGCTGAGACCACCATCGGAGACCTTCTTGTCGCGACTGATAGAAAGTGTCATCTTCTCGTACCCCCACTCGACCTGCGCCTCGTACTTGCTCCCGTCTGACGCCTCAAAGCCATCCTCGGCCGCCGTGGCAAGTGCCGCGTCGACGGCCACGCCCGTGACGGGGTATCGCTTCTTGTACGTGAGCTCGAAGCCGTCCTTCCCCTTCGTCTTGCGGATGCGCGGGCTCCAGCCGGCGGTGTAGAGGTCCTTGGCGTCGGTGTCGAGGAAGAGGACGCCGATCTCGGCCGCGGAGGGGGGCATTGAGAACGACGACAGGACGTCGTCGCTGAGGTTGGAGGTGCTGTCTAGTACGGCTGTGGGCTTGAGCAGGAGTTTGACCTCGTAGTCTGGCGTCATGGTGCGTGTCATCTATGTGGATGATAGTCAGTTCGGTTATGACTACAGAAGTAACTAGACACGGCTACCATGAGGCATTATCTGAGCAGACATGACAGGGGAATATTTCTTACCTTGTTCGGCTGAAGTGAGAGAATCTTCGTCTTTCCTAAAGTGTATAAGGGACAATGTATTGCCAGCAGGTACACTTCACATACGCAGCATTACGATGAAAGTGCGGAGGATGGTATTATAATAACGCCTCTCGAAACGACACTGGGCTGGTGTCGTTCGAGTTGACATTCAGATCTGGTTCCTGAAACATCAGCACACCAAAGCACCAACGCCGAGGACCACTGCCAAGTCCGGCCAACAGCCGCACGCAAGCCGTCGGGTGAATGGTGAAGCTGTCGTGCGCGGTGAGACGCGCCGCCCATTGGACAGAGAGCGATGATCGCAGCGGTGAGTATTCGATATGTCTATCATTCTCAGCTGACTGCGGACCCGGGAAGTGACTTGTTTCAGCCGGACTCTATACTTGGGTGCATAAGCCGCCGTGCCGTCAGCTTATCCATTCCGGTGGAAGCCACATCAATATCAGCTGCCAACTTTGACGCCATCAAGAAATTGCACTGTGTCGGGCGGCTCGAGGTACACGAAAATTGCAAATGGTATCCCCCCAACACCAAAACATTCAAGTCTCCTCGCTCGTCAGCCCCTCAACCACATACCCCTTGAACCGCCTCGCCGGCACCTTGCGGTCGAACAGGATGTCCAGCTCCTCGTAGGTCCGTCCCCACGTCTCGGGCACGCGCAGCCAGCTCCAGACCAGGCACAGGAAGCCCAGCCCCGCGAAGAAGAAGCCGAGCTTGCCGCCCCAGTTGCCCGCGTCCGGGTTGATGGTGTAGGGGATGCCGACCGTCATGACGATGCCGAAGACGGCCTGCGCGGCGGTGGCGATGGCGATGCTCTTGGACCGCACACGCGTCGCGCTCACCTCGGAGATGATGATGAAGCAGATGGGGCCCACGGACAGGTCGTAGAAGAAGTTCCAGATGAGCATCAGGGCCGATTCGGCCCACTGCACGCCCGCCGGGCGGTTGGGGATGCAGTCTGCGGAGTTGTGAGAAATGTGCACAACATGCGACGGTATGAAGTACGATACTCACCAAGGATACCGATCACGAGCTGGATGACGACCATGAAGGCGAGGCCGGTGTTGAAGATCCGTCTGCGTCCGAAGCGCACAATCTCCCACCACGAGATGATGGTGGCGACGAAGCCCACGGCCAGGAAACCTGCCAGTCAAGTCAGCACGTTACTTTCGCCACCCGCACGGCATGAACAGCTCCCTACCGATGCCCATATAAAACGCGTCCTCGGTCTTCAGCCCGGCCAGCGTGAAGAAGTAGGTGCCGTAGTTGATGAGGTAGATGCCGCTGAGCACCTGGGTGGAGTAGACGCCGACGGCGATCTCGGTGCGCCGCAGGTTCGTGCCCTTGAAGCAGTCCCAGTACGTGCTTCCCATCTCGAGCTCGCGTTCGAGCCGGTCCGTCTCGACGATGGCCGCGAGCGTGGCCTTGGTGTTGACCTTGCGGGACGCGAGCCGCTTCAGCGCCGCCTCGGCCAGGTCGAGGCGCCCCTTGCGCACCAGCCACCAGGGGCTCTCCGGCACGAAGAACATGCCGGGGATGATGATGGCGCACCAGATCCACTGCAGCGCGAAGGGGAGGGAGTACGCCCAGTGGTCGGTGAGCTTGCTCGTTCCGGAGGTGACGCCGTTGGATAGCAATTGTCCCTAAGGTTCTGTTAGCTCTCCTTGAATCGATATCCGCAGGTGGACATGGCTTAAACGTACAATTACGAAGCCGAGGTTAACATAAGACGTGAGATGTCCGCGGATGGCCATCGGGCACACCTCCGAGGCATACGTCGGCGCGATGACGACGAAGCACCCGAGGACGAGGCCGCCAAGGAGCTCGCCAACCAGGAGCACCGCGAGAGACCGCGCGAAGAACTGGATGAAGATGAGGCAGGCCGTAAGGCCCACGCAGCCGAAGAAGGTCCACTTGCGCCCGAAGAGGTCCATGGGATAGGCGGCTACCAGCGCGCCGACAACCTGGCCGACGGGGTTGCCCATGCTCAGGCCGGTCTGCCACGCCGCACTAATGATGTACTATTGTCGCAGCGAACAGGACGTTAGCTGGTGGTTTTACAAGTCACCCACGCAAATGGGACTCATACCGCATCCTCGTACAGGTAGCCGAAGTCAGACTGGAACTGAGGCGTGGCGTACAGGTTGCCGAGGAGCTGTGGGTCGAAGGCGAGCATGATGACGCCGATGGAGACGAAGCCGGACCAGGCGATGGCGGCTGGGTAGAGCCTCAGGGCCTCCTTGAGCGTCAGGTTGTGCTCGAAGGCGATGGCCTCGGCGAGAGCGGCATCGTCCACCTCGGCCTTGGTCGTCACCTCGTGCTGAGGCGCGGGCTCCTTTTCGACACTCATGCCTGCGGTTGTGACACGTACTTGCGCCGCTGTTCTGATATGCTGGAGAAGCACGACCTCTCGTCGGAGTCGGTTGATGGAGCGCGGAAGAGGAGAGACTGGAATGGACACGAAGCGGGACGGACAGCAAGGCGGCACATCTTTATCAAGTGCGATATCGTGTTGATTAAGTTACCCTCGTCCAGTACCGTACCGAGGTGAGCACCCCTCCCGCCCCGAGTGGTATCCATTGGGGATGTTACCCCGGCAGGTTTCCACCCGGGAGTTAATGTGGATAGATAACAGTGATCCCCTGCCGTCTCCAGTCTCCGCGCCAGTGACAGTCCAGCCTGTGTTACCTTATCAATTCGCCAGCCAGTGGATCGGCTGCAACCACGCGGCATGGGATTGACAGCTTCCCCAAATGATCGCTTGCAGATCCAGAGAACAAGAAATGGAGGTGGCACGACTCTGCGCTTCCAACATGATATGCGCAAGACATGCAGGACACGATGGCTTCATTGGCGCTGTTATATCGTTCCAGACTGCCGCCTCATGGAGTCGGCATCAACGACTGGTGTCTTTGTCGTAGACTCAACCCTCTTTCTAGCTTAGGTGAGGAACAGTCTGACAGTGAGCCTAGAAGCTGAGCGCGGGGTCGCCACGGCTTGACTGCAGCTCAAGTGTCGGACGGCATCTTACCTAGTCAAGCCCTTGCCCAACTGCTATCCGCCATGACCTCACCTCACTGTTCGCAGACGAGACGATGGAACAAGACAAGCGCTAGCATGTTTCCCGGAATAGAGTATCCAAGCTGCTGGTAACGCAAGCATGTCGTGCACTCAATGCACAGAAATATCCAAGGGTCCAGACGAGCTTGAAGCTCAAGTCGTCGGGTTTGTCGCATCGTCACATTTGGAGAGATACCACAGTTCCTTAGCTGCAGCAACGTTTCATTTCCATGCGGGGGAGCGCCCTCCTTCCCTAAATGGGAGGCCACAGACTTGTTGTCGTAAACTCCTGGAAGAGCTACCGTGGTACGGTACCCTATTCTTTACCTCTTTCACTCACTCACCTTGAGTTCGACTGTCCAAAATGTTGATTATGACACCATCTTGGAACTCAGCTGAGAATATCTCGTGAGCAGCCATATGTGACCTGCCTGATTTCCAAGACAGCATTTGCCTGTATCATGCTTTCGACCCTCGAAAACTAGACTGCGTATTGCTCGACTTATTGTGATTCCCACTGAGAGATCCCTGCTGACATCGTCCTTTGGCGACGTCGTTCATGATACAGTTTGGTAACATCATGCTTATAGGTAACAAGCTATATTCTTAGTTTTGCTCCTGGTAAAGGTTGGTGAGAACCTCTACAATGCTGGAGGTCACGATGCTCTGATGAAAGATCACACATTGGAGAAGATACACAATGCCATGTCTCCCAACACAGCTGGATCGTCCTTTCAGATCGTCCTTGGGCGCTTGAAGGTAATTCTCGTCATTCTAGTGCGCAGTCTTGTGCTCGCAGTCGTGCTCGCTTTCCAAGTCTTAACTATCTACTAGGTAGGTAGTTCTTACATAGAGCATATTATTCATCTAGCGAGATATATAGTAAGGAGAAGACGGGCGCATGATGAGGATAAGGCTAACATAGTGACTAATCAATACACTCTATACAATAGACGGATATTCGGGCACTTATTTTCATACATGAGATGACTTAGCTCGAGGGCGAGTGGCTGGAAGCATTGCGTCTGTCTTTGGTGTTCGACTCACACGAATTAGCTGCCTATTATATTGAGACTGGACTCACACTGCGATATAGATTTGCTACACTACATCAGTTCTAATTTCCAGGAGGCTGCCAGCACGAAACCATTGCTCGTATATCTGCTCAGCATACCTTACGGTAGTATACATACGTTCAAAGCGAATTTGGGTTGAACTTTGAGCGACTGTCAGGCAGCTCGATGAACGTCATGTTCGGCCAACTCTCCAAGGTACCAATGTGGTTCATTGCATTATAAAGTCTTGCTGAGATAGCTGCTGTAGCGTAAAGCGGCGGTTTCAAGGCACCGTGTTACCATAAGCACCGTTCCCTGCACCGAACGCCAAGTGCTGAGGAGGTTGCTGTGCGAAGCTGCCCAAGAACTCAGCAAAATGCTCAGGCCCCCAGACCTCCTTCTCAACAGTCTCGGGCATCTCAGCCGGTCTCGCGCCCTCCGCAGTAGACTCCCACATCTGCTGCGCGTATTTGCACCACTTGAAATGCCTCAGGATGCTGTCCTCCGAATAGATCTTATCCTTCGGCTTGTCCTTCGTGTTCCACTTCCCAAAGGGGTCCGCATAGCTCAAAATCTCCTGGTCGAAGGCGAACTGACAACCCGCACAGCAGATGCCGCGCTCGACCTTGCCGGTGCGCTGGTCAAGGTAGGGCAAGGCGACTACCTCCATGAAGGCGAACTTTCTCAAGTTCCTTAGGCACCAACTCAGGGACGGCCCCTCCAACGGTTCTGGTCTGGTGGGGTCCTGCTCGTATATGCGCAGGACTTCTTTGAGGGGAGTGACTGTTACGCGACCTTTGATCAGGCGCTGCTCCAGCGTATAGTGTCCGGGCAGGGTCTTGAAGGATCTCAGTCCGCGCATCTCGGCCCTGGTGAGGTGGTGTCTCTTTCCGAGGCCGGCGAGAGGCCGCATTGACGACCCGCTGTTTTGGAAGCACGGGAAGCAGCACCGGGTCCAGGTCATGAGCTTCACGAAGCCTCCGAACTCCCCGCAGAAAGAACACGCCTTAGTACACAGCCCGTCGTAGAAGGTAGACAGGGTGACGTCGCGGGCTAGTTTGGTACGTAGCAGGGCGCAGAGGGCGTTGAGTCCGTGAGCGGCCACCATCTGGTATTGATGGAGGGAGTCTGCCGAGTAGCGCAAGCGGAGGTTCACCTGGCGGAACTTAAAGAAGGTGTACATATCCATGTCCGACATAATGTGATGGAGGACCTCGAGCGGAAGGCGGTCGAGAAGGCCGCCGAGGCCTGTTTCGGGAGTCCGCTGGAAGGGCGTTGCGATCCACCGACGGACCTGGGCGTGTTGCTGAGGCGAGAACCAGATCACGGCTCGGTCAAAGTCCTCCCGATGGTGTGCGATGGTTCGGACGATAGCCTCGGCATGCTTCTCCGGGAAATGGTATTCATTGTCCGAGCGCAACGGGGGAGCCAGACGGGTAGTCACAAGCTGCTCGCTCCAAGGCACGCCGTTGCCGTTGTAGGTCAATGGCATCGTGAGTCGCTAGGTGACACGTGTATGTCCCTTGTCAATTATCATCTACGCGTCTTGCTGAGGAGAGTGTGAAAAATTGACAGCAGATGAACAGGAATTGATGGTGTTCAAGTAGGCATGAAAGAGAGAGGGACCACCAGCGATGGCCGATGGAATTGGAGTGGCTGAGATAAACCAAAGCATGGAGTCGAAGAGTGAACGAATGGAGGGTGAGATCGACGGAATTAGCGTGAGTCGTGGCAATGCGTAGCGCTATGGCTGCGTCGGTTCACCGGTCTCAATCAGAGCAGGAGGGGGGGTAACATAAAAGGTACCTGCAAGCACCCCCATACTAATCATGCAAACACATGTATACGGACCACCGGAAGACTTCCCCGTGCTACACGTCTGAGTAAAGTCGTGAAATCAATTGAGGTAGGGTATATGTACCCTTGGAGGCTGCAGCAGCCCAGATCAGCCACATACGGAACCAGACTGAGATTTACGAATCACACCAGGGCTGCCCATTTTTGTTTGTCCTCCTGATAAGCAACCGGTACGAAAAGGAGTGCGTGATGATCCTTGGTTTCACCAGCCTATCGTCACAGAATGGTCAAGCCACCGTTGCCTCCTCCGCCTTCTTGACATCATGATTCGGTAGTTTGCTGAACGGAATGATGAGGCTTATCAGGACGGTGAAGGCAGCGCCGGCTAGGGAAAAAGCAAACACGTCTTTTATCCCGACCATGTAGGCGTTTAGGACAGCAGCTCGATCCGCACCAGTGAACACGCGTTGGATCTCGGAAGCTCCCGTAGCCAGAACCTTGGCCGCATCGATACCGGGGGCGGTTCTAGCGAGAGTCCTCAGCATGCGGTTCGCGAAGAGGGACTGCGCTGCTGTGACGAAATAACCGCCGCTGATGGCGTTGCACACTTGAAAGGTCAGCCTGTCGAAAAAGAAACAAAAGGAAAAGAGACAATTAACGGGTGCCCTTTGGGAACTTACTGAGCATGATGCCCGTGCTCGACGCAACGTCCTGGGGCTTGGAAAACGCCTGGACAGCCGTCATTGGAATCTGGTTGCCGAGACCGACGCCAAGCCCCAGCAGGATCTGGGGGCCTATATACCGCGCTTTGGACGACTTCGCGTCCAAGGTATAGAAAAGCGCCGCCCCAGCAGTAGCAACTAGTCCCCCGAGGAGCTCGTACGGCTGCAGGAAGCGCGTCTTGCCGATGAGGGCGCCACTGAGCATAGCTCCGACAGCAAAGAGCGCCATGAACGGGAGGCTGTTGGCGCCGCTCGCGATGGCTGATTGGTTGTGGATCGACTGGAAGTATATCGGGAGGTAGAACAGAACCTGAAAGTTTGCGAGATTCCCACTTGAGAACATTGTCAGTAAGCTCTAGCGATAAATGCTGAGGGTCATGAACTTGAATACTCACATCCAGCCATAAAAGGCATTAGCCCATACGATACGTGGCCTCAACAGCCGCAAAGGCACGATAGCGTAGATGCCTTGAAGCCACTCCACGACGAAGAAAGCAACGGTCAAGACAACCCACATGACCAGCGTGGCGACGACATGGCGATCGCTCCACGACTTGCTCTGGCCACCCCACTGCAATGCCAATGTGAAGCAAACCAACGAGGCAAGGAGCACACCGAAGCCAGGAATGTCGAGATGCAAAAGAAGCTCCTTCCATGTGGCCTGGGCGGGCTTGATATGTCTTGGCACATGGAGGAAGAATAACAAGAGGGCCAGTACAGGCCCTCCCACTGGGAGATTGATCCAGAAGCACCACCGCCAGGTAACCTTGCTCGTGAAAGCGCCACCGATGAGAGGTCCAATGATGGTCGACACCATGAAGACACCCATCCACTGACCGATGAGCATGGGGCGCGTCTTCGGCTCGGCCACGTAATTGATCACCAGGACCGAACCGCCGAGGGTACCCGAGCATCCGAACCCCTGGATGGCTCGGCCGACGATCAAGGCCTCGCTGGTCGGCGCCGCCGCAGCCACGATGCTGCCAACGAGAAAGAGGCCAACGGAGGTGAGGTAGACGATCTTGGCCGAGAAGAACTTGTACAACTTGCCCCATAGCGGGGAGGACGGCCCGACGAGGAGAAATATGGTGCTTCCGTACCAGCCAACGTCGTCGAGCCGATGGAATTCATCCGTGATGCGCGGGATTGCTGTCGCGACGATACCCTGCGAGTGGGAGATTCGTGAGAAACCACCTTGGTATCACCTAGACGGGAAAGACGGAACACTTACTAGATCCAAAGCCGCGAGGAGCGTGCTCAGGTAGATAGTCCCCATGACGGTGGCGAGACGTAAGCCCGTCACATACTCGGGCGCACCGCCAACGTAACCGCCTATAGCATCATCCTGCTTGCTTCCAATCTCGTGGTGTTTCTCGTCAACATTGTTTGTTGCGAAGTGCTCGTCATTGGCGGTCGAGCTAGTCATATTACCACTGTCTGCTTGTGAATCCATCGGATGATTTGCTTCCGTCAAGATTCGAGACACTGGTAGGACTTGTTTGAGAGATCGGGTGGTATACTATGTACGAGCTCTGATGTATCGTTTGCTATTCAACTGTAGACAGCTAGAGGAGGCGGAATCCGCAAGGGAATGAGGCGAATCGGTAGTGTTATATATCCAGATGACAACAGATAAACAAATCACTCTTGGTATCATGAGTGATAATATGCCCGTTAAAAAGCGGAGGAGATTTAGACCGACCGAGTCTCGATAGCTAGACCCTTTTTACTCTACGCGGTCGCAGATTGCAACTCGTAGGAGATGTAGACACCTCGAATCATGGATTCAGGGGGCGATCAGGACGGCAGAGTCTCCCAAGTATGTCCATCGGTCCCAGCGGGACGCGTTGCTGACAAAAGCACTGATTGAAGGGTACGTTGGACGTGTTTACCACCGCTGTATTAGCCCGTCGCCGTGTCCCCACGAGTTCCCTCTGCTGCCACAGGTGGGATCGCCTCATTAGAAGAGCTCCAGCCAGACGGGTTCCAAGAGTTCCTGTATAAGAGGCCTGGCGGGATTCAATTCCTGGCGGGATTCAATGCCGTTTTGGGAAGTGAATGGCGCCCAGTTTGCGCTCCGCCTATCAAGGTGGAGAAACTCTGTAAGACCAGAAAATGGGACTTCTAAGAATTTGAGTGTTGCTTATTCCTCTCATGTTCCAGATACTCAGGTCTCTCGAGCGTAGCGTGGATCGAACCACTACCCTTGCAATGATGGATTCTAGACCTGTTTCCCCTTCTCGTGACCGGGCTGTGTAGGTAACGGATAAAGAAGGTGAGAGACCCTCATGAGCCGGTCTCATCGAGTTCCTTCCACTGTTCTTTCAACGATTCGATCAAGGAACTTGTCTTCCAGCGAACAAATTTTGTCACTTGTTTCAGATACTCGATCGTATGGCTCCTCTCCAGCGGATTGCGCATACAATAGCCGCCTGCAAGCGTATGTTGTTAGTCAGAGAGCCAGGCTTGAGTCCGCTTGACCAAGCAAACCGTTACATACAGAGTGAGAGCATATGCGACGGAAGATAGAAGGCATTTACGGCATGCTCGTTAGCAAGCGCGAGGCCCATGATGGCACATAGACAAGCGGCTATGGCACGCTGGCGGAGAAGACCGTAGTCAGCACGCACGGCCTGTTCAAGAATGGCAGCATCTTACCTCGTTACTGATCCGTGTCCTCGCAGCTTCGAAACCGGCACTGGAGTGCGCGTTACCGCACCGGTTGAGATAAATGACAGCTTTGGACGCGTAGTAGTGTTGCATGGCAACCACTGCTCACGTGCGTCAGTCAGTATTGCCCACTTGTTGCTGATCGGTCCGATGGCATTCGCACCTGAAACTGTAGAGACCATCGACATGAATGGAAATGGTCTTCCGGCTTCGAAGTCGGGACTCTCTTCGTATGGAGGCTCGAATGATACTGGTTTGTTGTCATTCCAAAGATCAAGTTCGCGTTCCAAAGCCTCCCAATCTCGACAAGAGTGGCAGACGGTCGTATCCTCCGACTTCTCTGGGAAGAAAGCTCGGAGAATCTTGGCAAAGATGTAGACGACCCGGTTGGCATATGAGGAGTCATCTTCTTTCGAAAATGCCGTAAACGTCTCAAAGATCTCTAATGGAATGTCCATCGGTTGTCTCCGCACGATGCGGACATATATAGCTTGGCGCAGGTAAACCCAGCTCACAGCTTCTGCGAAGTCACACTCGCGAGTGAAGCGAGCTACTGTCTCGTGCCTCAGGAGGTTCCTAGTGCCGCTCAGGTGATACTGTTGTGTATCAGCGTCAACGTCAAGCTCCTCATACAGGCAAGAAATGATAGCCGCAGCTAGTATCACGGGGTTGTAAGTCTCAGGTGGCTGCGCGAGAGCACGGATCAAGAGATCAATACAGCGGTTGTGGTAATAAGTGCTTTCCAAGTCCGACGGCTGATCGTCCATGAGGCTGTCGTACCGGCTTGCGACGGCCAGAACGCCGTAGAGAATGACCGGCTCAGCAAGAGCAAGTCGAGGGATTGTGAGGCCAAAATGTCGAGCTTCATCGCATGCATCAGACTGTGGCCCCTTGTCTCAGTACAGTCTCGCACAGAAGATCAAGTAGGAAGGAACCCAATATCACTTACTGAAGGAGCCAATTTCAAAGTGTAAATTCTCATCAGATAAGCCTCTCGCCCTGTGAGCCGCGCTGAAGCCGGCCTGGACTGGGCACAGTCTGTCAGTTGAATGGGCGATTCGTGGCTGCTCGCTGGCGAGCTGTCCAGCAAGTACGCGATAGAAGTGACTGGCGTAATGCCTAGGCGTCCCACAGGGGGGAAGAACGTGTGGATAGTGCAGTCATCGTCAATTTCGGACGAGGCATGACTTGGTGGAGTGTCGATGATACTGTCCCCGTGGCTTACCGGATCTCTTTCCGTCTCATCCTCAGAGGGAGTGATCGGTGCTGTAGCATGCCGGATGACTCTGCCGCGAGGCGGTGCCCGGTCTTGGTCCCGGCGAGGAGGGACTCGGTTGTGAGGCGTGCACGACACTGTCTCGGCTTGTTGGAACCGATATTTGGGACCAAAGTAGCACTCCTTGTCCGCAGCTTCGCAGAGATCGCATCGTTTGGCACCAGGCCGTACCATGCATCTACGGCGACGCTGGCGGCACACTTCACAACTGCTTCGCGGCTTCATTGCATCGTGACTTGAATGTCTTGCTGGGGATTGGGTACGGATACGTGCTGTCGGGTCAGGAGCGCACCAGATACGTACTGCACATGCTTGGTAATCGAGAGGGAGCGGGAATGATGGAGGCGTTCTAAGCCGAATGGGGTGATGAATCCCGCTGGGAAATTATGCTTGATGCCTCAGCACGGGGGCATCCATATAGTAAGGAACCACAACTACCTCTAGTGTTTCTAGGATTTAGGAGTTAAGTGTCCTGACTTCAATCTTCTATGACCTCTTAAGAGTCAAGCATCGGTTAACCCATCAACTACCACCCTTGTTTTGGTTCTTTGGACTTTGAAGTGTCACTGGCGGAGGCGGGGTCTTTGTGGCATATATCACATGCTCACATTAACCTACACACTACACCTGGACCGAACTGGTCAGTCGCGTCCCCTGGATCAACCGCGTCCTGTCCAATGTCCATTCTCAGACTTCCCTCCCAATTCACATTCTTTTTTGAGGGTTTTTTTTTTTTTTGGCACAGCTCCAATGGAAGACGAAGCCGAGGAATTGTACTGCTGCATAAGAGAACTACGGTGTCGCTTATGCCAATTCGGCTTAGAGAAAGACGACTCAGTCGTTGCCTGTATGCCATCCAGCCCCATCCCACACCTATCATTCTCACTCAGCCATAGCATACTCACATGCGTTTATAGACCTTAATGGTGGACAGCGCTTGTCCTACTTCGCCTTCCATCCATATGAGAGCCACCAGGATACCGTCCTGCACATCCGCTTCCACACATGCCGCTCTGGCTGCCACCTCGGCGATTTCTGCGCTCCTCTTTTCCACAGCAATTGCTTCGAGGTCCAAAGCAGACTCCATGCAGTCACACCTCGCTTGCTTGCCACCACGGCATACACTTTCCAACCTTCCTCCTGTGAAACCCGACGAAGATCCGATCTCATACAGAGCCGTCTTGTACCAAAGTTGTCCCAAGCCTTGCCTGTCCGGGCCAGGCTTCCCGCTGAAATCCTGGCCATGATAGCCAAGTTGCTGGTTCAGGAGTGTGCAATTGTTACAGCCCAAGAACAGACGTTTCCAGATGCCTTACCTTCCGCGTTCATTGTTGACCTTACACAGAATGTATACGCCCAATACCTCGATATCGAGGGTGTTTTCTATGTCAAAAGCCTGCGGAATTCCAAGTCAGAAACGAATAAGAAGGAGGTACTGTTGCTAAGAGCGCAAGAGGACTGCGCCACCCTTAAAGTCTTTGTCGCAGATGACCATCTCGGGATCCGATCGGTGCACTTTGCGTCTTCCAGCTGCATGCCTGACACCAGTCTTGGGTCAGGAGTGTGGTGGAAATGCATCTCTAGACGGCATGGGATCGCAAAGATCAGAGCGACAACCGATGTAAGCAGAGCTACTGCCTCATCTGGTTGAAACGAAGCTGACCGGTTATCAGACCACGAAATTGAGAGACATCAGCGAGCCCGATGCCCACTGTGCTCTAGACGCCCACATTCGTTGGACAGCTCCAGAGCACCCTACGCGTGTCATCAATCTTGGGACGCTTTGCCGCCCGAGTTCCTACCCAACCGGTCTTCGCATGTGCTATTTTGACTGCAACGCTCCCGGTACCACAGGATACTCCGTTGCTACTGATGGAATACGCATTGCTACAATACATACACACAGACGGGGCGAAGACAGCTTTGGGTTTTATAGGGATGTTGATTCTTCTTTCCAGTGGATTTTCACGCCACTAGACGCGGAGGAACAGTTGACAGAAATTTGTCGTCGATACGGTCGTTATGTCGGGATGGATGCCTTTGGGATCATGGTAAGGTTATGATATTCTTCTTCCTTGGGACAGAGAACTGACGGGCTGTGCAGTTCACTACGAACCGAGGACGGCACGCCATGTTCGGGTGCTATACTCCAAGGCCTGACGGCATCGATATCACGAGGGTCTTTGCGCCTCGACCGACGGGGTCCCGTGTCTGGTTCAACGCATGGGACTCAGTACCAGAGCGGGAGGTGAGGTATCTCGCGTTGGACGAGAGCCATCTTCCCCTGGTTAAACAACGCCATCCACGCTCGCTTATGCCGACTATTCCCTTTCCCGGTACACAGTCTAATGAACCCTGGCTCTTCTCCAGTTGCAGTATGAAGCATGTTGCAGAGGTTACTGTGTGCCAGGATGCGTCGATTGGCCACAGACCTATCATCGGAATGCAACTTGGGTATATCGGTGGTCACAGGGCTTGTTTAGGGCAATTCCGCTTCGATATGGTGCTTCGAACGATCGGAGTCGAAGAAAACGAGACGCTATATATTGGCAGCCGTCGGACAAAACAAAGATTCCTGTACGTTGCAATTGTCACGGTAGCTCGCTCCACCGGCTGATGATGGAGGCGAGCTGGCATGGACTGACTTCCATGGGGATGGAAAGCTAGAGTGGTGGTTCTCGAGCCGTCATAGCATTGTAAGTAAAACATGTGATGCGGAAAGTTAGGAAACGCCGCCCTCGAGGTTTCTCTCGCGTATAATAATACCCTCCTTTGTGACGGGGAAACCAGGCCCGTCGCCCCTTGTGCTCGGTCTCCACCCAGTCATTCCTGCCCGTTATTCTGACATGATTGTTGTTTGTTGTGAAGGAATACTCGGAGCCCCTTGTTAAGTGACGGGTCTTTCGGACTTCGACTTTCGACCATGTCTCGATAGTTCGAGCAGCCGTGCGCCCAGCGGCAGTCGATCCCTCTGCCTCTTCGTAGTATGTCTTTTGCGTGTTGCTTTGTGTTCCTGTGTCTTCGGAAGTCAACTGAGGCATCTCCTGTTCTCCACCTGCCTCCATAGGCCATGGCAGAGGAGGCATCCGCTGCTGTTCATACCCTCCAGAAGAGATGGAAGTTGGCCACTGCTCCATGTCCTGCACGCTGCTGTCTCCAGTCTCTCCAGAATATTCTTCGAGCAGGTGGGACTGGCTAGGGGGGATTCCTGAATCTCCAAGAGGGAAATAGTCTTTGATCTCCTGGATAGCGTTCCTAAGTATCCATGCATCCGCTGAATCAGCATCGATATATATGGTTTCCCTGAAAGGCATGAGCTGATCTTCCCCTTTCTTGAGTTTCAAAACGCGGAATGTGAGGCCGACAGTTGTCAAGGCGTAGATCCAGAGCAAGTTCTCTCTTGAATGCATCGTTTAGCGGCATCCAGGGCTTGTCGCTCAGCTTCCCTCGCGCTGCCCGACGGGCGTTTGCATTCGTTCCAGACCAGTGAGGAAAGATTGTGGTGGCTGGGATCGTATCTCCTCACAACCTGATCAACTCGCCTGCGGGAAACATCCGGGGAGGACTCGCTCGTCACGGCGTAGATCTCGAACTCGGCAAGGTCCCTTGCGAACTCTCCCTGGAGCCACACCTGCCAAAACGCGGACGACCTGTACTCGATATTCTCGACAGCCTCCTCATAGTACTTGCGGACGATTCCGGCTGCAGGGACAATGCTCATAGCTATGAACTTGTTGTACCTTTTCTTTTTTTAGGTTTTTTTTTTTTAGTGAAGAGTAGTGTTGGTACAACTCACGAGACGGAAAGCTCAATCTGAGTTTTACTACACCGTGCCTTTCACCAGAAGACATAGGTTGCTATATGAGCAAGACATGGCTGGACGTACAGAGGGGGTTTTGCCTAGCTGCCCAACCGGAAGGAGCCACGTTCGACAGCAGCCCGGTGGTGTCCAATCGAGGCACACACCACCTCAATGGACACGTCGTTCATTACCTTACTCAGGTAAGGTATCCAGTCGCTGTCGGTTCAACCCACCCTCGAGGCCTGAGATGTGATGCGACTACGAGTTATCTGCATACGTGCACATTCAAAAGCAACATATGGACAAGAGCATAGAGCCATAAACATCTTAGCAGTCGATGAGGCACGTTTCTTGGCGTGTTCATTGGCTATGCCCACCTTCTATTGTAAGGCATCGTGTAGTGAAGACGAGGTCTACCAAGGTATCCAACCCAAGAATCTCGTGGGGGTCCAGGGCCTGGATCTTGCAGGACCTCCCATCGTTTCCTTACGCCTAACGTTCCAGAACCCAGTGAAACCTACAGTATGTGTTACCAGCAATGTTCCTCGGTCGGCCAAAGATTTGTCAGTGATTTATCAGCGTTGATTTTGGCTTATTCCCAGTACTGAGCTAGTGTTCACTGTCAATCTCAGACATCCAAGAAACCCCGTCAAACGTGAGCCGAAGGGATCACGGAGTTCCAGTCCTGTACACGGCTAGCTGGATGGAGGCAACGCCCTTGGCTATTGTCATGGCTTCCTGCCGCGTTAAGGTTCGGCCCGTCCGGGTATTTCCCGCCCGGATAAGAGCGGAATAGAATAGCGGAACGGAATAGGCCTCTGGACTCGGACGTATTCGACGGGATTGATCAGCGAGAGCATGACAAAGATTATATGGCATAGATAAGGGAAACTGTTCGGATCGAGGCATCTGGTCGTCATCCATTGGCATTTGCAGCTCTTATTACAAGTCGGGGTAGTCATTCGTTGTCACGAAGAACGGATAAAGCTTCTCAAGGTCACTACGAATTGCGCAGCAAGCGGCCGTCCACGGGTGTTTATTGACAACTGCCGGTGCCTATAGATTAGAGACAGAAGGACAGGTGAAACTAAGGTTCAAGTGTGCAATCATGGATATGACTACCTGTGGTTGTGCTACGAGACGCATCCCCGTCTAGGTCCTTGACTTCCGGATCGTCCCACGACCCATGATCCCCTTCGGATCACGGTGTCAGTTCCGATGTACCGCAGCATCCTTCTTCTCCTTATCGTACGAAAGCCAGAGGAGGTCGGGGCGGCTGTAGTGGCCGACGACATCCTGGAAACTCTTGTTGGTCACCACCCTGGTCAGGTCCAGGTCGGCATACACGATACCCTCGGCGCTCGGGTTTTCGGCCAGGGGCTGCGTAAGGCGTCGCCCGTCGGGGCCAATGACGCAGCTGTGGCCGCCGCCGGGCTCGCGGAACAGCATGCCGTTGCGCGTGTCCATGGCCTCGATGCCGCTCTCGTTGCACACGGCGGTGCAGTGCAGCACGAACGCGCCGCTCTCGACGGCGAACGTCTGCGACAGGTTCTGGCACCCGTCGGCCGTCATGCTCCACAGACCCGGAAACTCGACGCCCGGGTAGGGGTCGATGGGCGGCCACATGGCGACATGAATGACGACGCCCTGCTGGATCTCGTGGAACTTGAGGAGCGGCTGCGCGTGTTCCCAGCAGTTGAGCGTGCCGACCTTGATGGACCCCAGCTCCGGCCCGAAGTCGAGCTCCGCGACGCAGTTGAGGTCCGGGCCGGACCCGTCGCCGAAGATTGTGCGTTCCATGTGCGTCGGCTTGAGCTTGCGGCGCTGCAACACCACCTCTCCCTGCGGCGAGATGATGGCCTGTCCCATGTACAGACTACCGGAAGAGCTGCGCTCCGAGAAGCCGATGACGACCGCGATTGAATTCTCCTTGGCAGCTTGTTGGAGCTGCTCCATCTCGGGCGAGTTGGCTGTGAGGGAGTTGTACGCATACTTCGTGTTCAGCGCCGGGTCGACCGGTCGGGCCCTATCCAGATTCCAGAACCCGAGTTAGTTACCCGGAGCAGCAGCTTGTGATAAACAATCGATGGGGTGGTCGAGCCTACCAACACCAACCAGGGTAGCCCGGGGCCCATGTCTCGGCAAATGCAACGATCTTTGCGCCATTGCTTGCGGCTTCGTGCACGAGCGATACCGCTTTCTTGATGGACGCCTGAAGATCCAGCCAGATCGGCTCGGCCTGTGTGACGGCGACTTTGATCGTTGTTGCCATGGTTTCCTGCGGTTGGGAAAGAAAGGGCAGGGAATCGATCCTGACTGTCCGTTTCTGTTTCGGGGCCACCTCCTTTAAGCTGGCGAGCATGTATCAATTCGGTACCGGATTTCGTTCGGCAACTCAGCCAGTGCCAGGCTGCCAGCCCCTGAATTAATCCTTCTACGTATCTCCTTGGAATTGCAAAAGTAGACTTTTTAGATTTGTCGTCTAAGTAAGGCCACTTCACAGTTCTAAAGAGGATAGACCGCGCAGCCCAACCCAACCGCAGCCGCCAATGCTGCAGCTAACGGTCAAACCCCTGAATACGAAGTAATCCCTGGAAAAAGGGCAATGTCGTGTGTCATAAGAGCCCTGCAGCTGCCCTGAAGATGCACCTTGGTAAGCAGGTAAAGGTACTGTACATAATGATCTACAGTGTTGAAACCAACCGTGAATCCGTCGACTGGCTCACTTACCTGTTCACAGTATGATGGGTAAGCGCTAAAAATCCTTGGCCCAGCAGGTTAGGTTGCGACAGCCGACATTGCTGCACTGGCGTCGAAGATTCTCCCCTACCATCACAGGCACCAACCCGGCTATTATTTTCAAGTATTGGTTATTACCGCCGCAAGGATGTATTCTGGCGGGGCCTGGGCTATCGCTGATGATCTATCTTGTAGTACACAGAGCGAAGTGCAAGGGCTCTCTGAAGGGACCCTTCCGATTAGGTCTAGTCGAGTATCTCTGTGCCACTCTGCAGTACATGTATGTTTGCGAAGTTCGTCTCGTGAATAACAGATCCGCATCAGTTCAGGATCCTGGTGAGGAGGATATGGTGGACAATGCATAAACCACTGTGGTAAGGGGAGCGTATAAGCAAGCACTTCGCTTCCATCTAAATCTCTTTTTCAAACACAGCTTGTGTCCGGACCAAGTTTCCAACGATCTCGGCAGAAGGGAAACCACTGGAACAAATGCCTCCAGAAATCGTCAAGTTACTAGTCGAGATATGGATCGAATACGCCATTGGCATGCTCTTTATCTTTGCCCGGATTCTTGTCCGGCTTAGACTGGTTGGGCTCAGAAACTTCGATGTGGACGACTACCTCATCTTTCTAACGGCGGTGAGTGCTGTTCATCGTTCTGCTAAACATTGTGCGGAGGTTCGTCGAAGAGTCGAAGCTGACTTCCAATTACAGGCCCTCTGGACGACTGTCGCAACCATTGCCCACATATTCATCGTCGAATGTGGCGGGCAGCACACTGGAATACTGCCGGACGATGTTCGCGCAACCTTGACGCCCGAGGGGGTCCAGGCCTACACCTACGGCACACAGATGTTCCTCTTCGGCCTTTCCATCTATTTCTGCGTCGTCTGGACGCTGAAGGTCAACATGCTGTTCTTCTACCGGCGGGTGGTGAAGGGGACCTGGACCGAGAGATTGGTGGTTCCCGTCATGGGGCTCGTCGTCGGGTCCTTCCTCGTCATTGTGCTGACAATGACCCTGACCTGCCGGCCCTTCAAGACCTTGTGGCAGGTGCTGCCGGACCCGGGGCGTAAGTAATCCTACGTCTTGCCTATCAGCATGCCTTATGGTGTCTTCCGCTAACCTCTTTCTCATGGCCAGCGAACTGTACGCCTCAGAACAAGGTCTTCTTCGTCACAATCCTGGTCTTCAATATCGTCACCGACGCTTGCATCATGATGATACCCATCCCGGTATGCACCTCAACGACCTGACTTACCATGCGCATTAAGTGGAAAGATTTTAACCGAAGGGGTCTGGCAGGTGGTGTGGGGAATCCGCGCGTCCATTTGGAAGCGGCTAGCCATATACTTCTGCTTCGTCCTAGGAACCTTCTGCATGATGGCGGCTATCCTCAGGTACACACTGATCTTCAATGTATGTCTCCCCCGTCCAAGTACCCATCACACCATCCCGTCCCTCTTACAGGTCTCGAAGCTCACCGTATACCTTAGCTGAACCTGGCCGGCGTCTCGGCGTCATGGTCGATTAGCGAGGACTTCGTGGCCATCGTAGTCGGCCAAGCACCGATGTGCGCCCCGTTGTTGCGCCGCACGTTCTGGAACGGGAACGGGCAATCGCACAGTAGCGCCAAGGCAGGCAACGACGGTCACCAACTCGGTTCCATGCCCGACTCGGCGGCCAGGGGAGCCCATGGAAGCAGCAAGAACGGCAAGAAGCGCAAGGATCCGTTCAGCAACACGCAGATCATCGGCACCGTCAACGAGAGCGAGGAGAACATGGTCGACAAGAGCGACAAAAGCGAGGCACCATCCACAATATCAGAGGTGCCCGAGCCGCCGCCGCCGGCAGCGCGGTCCGGAGAGGTCATGGTCTCGCGCCGCATCGACGTCAAGCGCACACAGCACGCGGATGCCCAAGCACAATACAAGGATATGCAGAAGTCGTGGTACTATGAGGTCGCGTAGAGTTTAACTAGACTCTCAGGGTAGGAGATTCTGAGCACATGTAGACGATACACAAGGTGCGTTCCTTAGAATACTTACACTTCCCCCCCGCCGGGACCAGTCGCTTCACCATGTTGCTTTCTGAAGTTTCCTAGAAACAAGAGCATCTTCGAGTGTATCTTCGTAAAGTGCTGGACAACAAACATCGGAACCAGCACCAGCGCCATGAGTGGTATCGCCACGACGAAATACCACGTATACGAAGGGTTGTCGGCCAGGAGGTCAATGTTCATCCCAAATAAGCCCTAGCACAGTTGTCAGTGTCGCACGGCAATCGAGCGTTAGATGATAAGACCCTGAAGCTTACAGAGGCGAAGATGAGCGGGAAAAAGACGAACGAAACCCATTGGATCCGTCCGAGGCCAGTGTTGAAACTCTCTGCTGCTTTTGCGTTGGCAAGGTTCATGAGGTTGAATATCTGAAATGCCGTCAAGTTAACATGGATACGCAAGACCCGTGCCATCCGCGATAGACTAGGTCTCACTGGTGTTGTGCGAGTATTAAATGATGGGATCATACAATGTCCGAGGTGCTCTGCCCATGCCGGGTCAAGTCGTCCGAGAACTGCAACTCAATCTCCTCGAGCTCGTGCACGATTCTCTTGTACCTTGTCGTATAAAGGGCCGCGTCAAGCCCGATATGCCTGGCAAGTGCCTCGATGTCTTCCTGGGTGCCACGGACGGCCTTCTTGTGAACCCCGAGGAGAGTTTGAAGCGTTGCCCATGCGACTGTATCTTTCCATGTGTTCCTTGCCAATTTCTCGAGGGAGTCCACGGATGCGTGCTCATCAATAGCTTTCGCCTGCTACAAAGTAGATAAGACGTCAGTTCGGCCGATAAATCTGGATGTTGAGCCGCTGTTGAGCAAGAACAGCAGGTGTTACGCTTACTGCTTCCCGCACGTGTAATGTCGCAAGCCGGGCCACCTCCTTCCAGTTCTTCACCACCTCGGTCCAGACGCATAGACAGAGATGGTCAATAAAGGCAAGGGCCGTTGTCTCGTCGTCGTGCGTCTCATTCCAGGCTTCAGTAATCCCCCATAACTCTGGGGCTGCCTGCGGACCCAGCCAGGGTGAGAATTGCAGCTGTTGCTCAGATTTGTGGAACTCATTGAAGAGTATGACGGTCCTTCTGTGCAAAAGCGGCTTTTCCGTAAGCCACGTCCGAGGGCATAGCGGCGACGTGGTTAGTCTGTCTGTGCTGTTGTCTCGCATCCGAATCACTACCGCAACGCAAGTTCTACGGAGTGAGATGGTCTGGGTAGTTTGCTACTGTTAGCGTTCCTTTATATGTTTATAAAAGGGACGAAATCGGCCGGCCGGTCACCTTGCTTGTCGTTCCGGTTCCCAGACGTCTTATGACTCTTCCGGCGTCAGTGGGACCGTCTAGTCGCGCAGCGGCCACCCAGTCAAAGCCAAAATGGAATATTAAGCGGTCTTTTGCAACACTCTGAGGTTAGATAGTAAACAAGCGCCAACCGTAGAGACCCACCAAACCAGGCGTACCTTGACCGCATGCTAGTCGAGCCTGCGAGGCAGAGTCCAAATATGAGATGTTATCGAAGCCGCCTCTAGACGCGCCCTGGAGAAACTTTTGGAAGCCGATTAGGGCCACATCCTCAAGACAACAGTCCCATGGTATACTCAAGTCAAGGTTCTGCTTTTTGATATATCTTCTGCACAGGGTATCCCGAGCAAACGGCCAGTTTTGCTCTATGCTAAGGCCGGGAAGGAGTTTATCGTGAGCTACCACTAGAATGATAGAAAAAGACGGTAGCATCCATCAAGAGTGGGACTTACTACAAACGATCTAAGCTCCTCTTGATAGGATCCTGCTGAGCCGGCGCCTCCCTGGCCCGGACTCTGAAAAGTGTGGCCCGAAATTCTGCAGCCTGATTAAACGCAGGCCGCTCAGTCGTGAAAGCATAGTGATTTGGGTTGCCCTGAAAGAATATATCAACAACCCTGGTCTTTGCTGCCGTGTCTGGCACTCCTTGTTCTGGAGGTCTGAGGTAATATCGTCCATTCTCCAGAATCCTTGCCATGATGATGCTAGAACTTAGTGCTGGTTTGTTCGAAGACGGATGGAATACTACAGCTGGAGGTGAGCGAAGCAAGCGAGAGAGGAGAGGCGAAGTGCGTGGTTCAAAAAGGATGATAGTTACCTTGGGTACTCAAGTTAAGAAATGTGCGCAGCAAGGCTCTCGAACAACGCCCACTGCACAGCCCCGCGCCATGCCCTCGCAGCCCCCGAATGCTGCACAGCTGCAGACCGTATTTGAGGCAGTGCAATCTAGGTGGGCTTGTATTTCACATTGCCCATCGGTCGCCAGAAGCTGCCTCAAAATCCCAACCTCAAAGCTTCAGACCGATCACATTGTCTTTCAGCAGTCACTAGTATACCGAGTAATTCCTCCCATACATCGATACTTATCAATCACCACCGTTCCAAGAAGACCACTCGTAGCAATCATAGGCACCAGAGGATACGAGATGGCCGCTGGTAAGTTTGGCGAAGCCATTATCGATTATATCCCCCAGCTTTTAGCTGACAGGCGCTGCAATAGATTGCACAGGAACAATTCAGAGGAACTATTGCCCACATTGTGGAGAGATCGAAATCAGACGAAGCCTTATAAATGACCCTTGTGTTGAGCATATGAACTCGGACAATGCGTGCCACATGATTGAAGATGAGGAGACGGGTTACCATTGCGGCTGCCAGGAAGAGCATGAAGAAGAGCCTGAAGAGTAGTCTGGTCTAGAAAGCTTACCGTATGTCACTGAGATACTCGGCGTATCAAATAACAAAATAATTAACCATAAATTTGCAGATCGCAGCCGTCGAGCTGCTGTTTTCTATAGATACGAGTTGTATTGCAGTGTGTCGGAACTATCGAAAGTCCGTACCTGTAGCGTACTAGTACGAAAGCCTTCCTTCTCATGATCCATATACTTCCAGACCCCTGAGTACACCTGTGTAAAGGGCTAAGGCATAGAGGTCTTGTGCTTATCAACTCGCATTCGGCGACCATCGGGGGAAGATTCTCGTCACGGATTAGATTTCGAACTCATCAAAGTCACTTGCATTCCATTTTGTCAATCTAAACGCCTAAACGCCCACAAAATCTCGGCCTATATCCTTCCAAATTCCCGTCACTCAAGCCTGATGCTTACCGTGCTCAGGAAGCCTGTCACTCTCTGTCTTCGCGCCCTACTAAAATTCCTTCGTAACAAAACCACGTCCAGTGATCCGATGCACCCCCGGCCCAGAGCCATCATCCCACTTCGCAGCACCCTCAAACCCGGCACCCAGCGAGAACCGGGCGGCATCCACTGGAGAGCCCGGCGGGACCACCTCCTTGTTGGTCTCGGAAACATTGATCTCGAACCAGGGGCCTTCGCCATCGCCATCGCCCTCGGGATCAGCAAAAGGATCGCTCGACGGAGTCTCCTCCTCTTCTTCCCTAGGACCCTTGAGCCAGACCAACATCTCCGCCGAACTCAACTCAGGCGGCCCGCACCGAGGCGGCGCATCGTGACGCTTGACCTTCCGCGGGACCGAGGCGGCGGGCACGTCGGTGTTTACCGACAGAGTTGGCCGGCCCGGACGGCCGACGCACTTGGTCGTGCCGGGCCCTACGACGCGCCGGTGCGGGAAGTAGACCTCCCGCAGCGGGTCGTCAACCTTATCGCCAGGGGAGAGGATGAGGGATGCCGTCTCGGAAGTGTCAGCGTAAGAGACTTGGATGGGGGGTGGTGAGAAGGGTGGGTTGGAGCTGGAGGCTGCGGGAGACGAGGTGAGCTTCATGCGGAGCTGCTGGAAGGAGAGGGAGAGGTTGGTTGAGGTGCTGCTGTGGGACTTGCCGGACTTATGGTCGGACATCTTACCTGAGGGTGAACAGCCTGCTGTTCAGTCAATGAGGTGAATCGAGAGTCCGAGGTGAAGAGTCGAGGTGTGGAATGAAGTTATATGCAGTTGGTGATGGTGAATAACGGTGAGAGATGCAGTGACAGCATCCAGGATATATACTCGGCGAGAGCTGTCTCGAGGAAGGACGATGTCTTTATGCAAATGTTCCTTGTTCACAACAGTTCTCTTGTGAGTCGATCTATGGTGATTGTCTTCGGGGTAGCGTACAGGTCCTAAGCATTAATCAGGATGGCACAAAAGAACAGTACAAAGGCATTGTTTAATTCTTTCATGCATAGCTCATCTCTTGCCCTTCCATCGCAACCCAAACTGACCAGCGCAGTTACCAGACAGAACCAGCTCACTTGTGCAGATTATCCAGCGGCGCCTCGTCCTTGACCTCCTCCCACATCGCGTCGATGGCCCTGGCCGCATCGTCACTCAGCGGCCCCTTCTTCACCCACGCAACAACCTGCGGCACCTGCTCCAGCCGACTCGCCCCAATGACGACCTTGTCCCCCAGGTCCGCCCTCAGCGCGCTATTCCACGCCACCCACCGATACCCCAGCTCGGCAGGACACTCGCACCCTTCCGCGTCCGCGATGCCCCGCCACTTGTCCAGCGCGCCGACCAGCTTCGGTCGCGCGCTGTACAGCTCCTGATACATCGGGAAGCTCCTGTTGCCCCCCTTGGCAAACCGTCCCCCGGTCTCGGCACCGAACAACTCAACCTTATCACGCTTCGCGAGAAAACCCCCCGCCAGCGGTGAGTACGCGTAGAACGCCACCCCGCGCTCTCGCAGGAGCGGTATCAGCCCGTCCTCCGCCCCGCGCGCAATGGCGCTATAGTTTCCCTGAAACACGGTGGGAGCAATCAGCCCTTTCTCGGCTGCCACGTCGAGAGCCTCCCTCGCCTCCGCGACGGAGAAGTTGCTCAGTCCCAGGCGCGCGAAGAGGCCCTCTTTGTGCAGGCGGTCGAGGACCGCCAGCGTCTGGGCGATGGGGTACGCCGGGTCCGGGGCGTGCAGGTAGAACACGTCGAGCTTCGAGACGCCCAGGCGGTCGAGGCTGCGTCGTAGGCCGGACTCGAGGGTCTGAGGGTCGAGTGAGCCCGGGACGAAGATGCCGGGAGCCTTGGTGTCGAGGGTGAAGCCCAGTGATGCTACGCCTGCGGCGCCGAGGACGGACTCGCTGTTGCCGTAGATATGGGCTGTGTCGATGGTGGTGATGCCGTTTTCGATGAGGGTGTTGAGGAGCGGGGTGACGGTTGAGTTGGAGTTGAAGGGGCCGTTGGAGTTGATGGAGGTGGCGCCCATTACGAGGGGGATGGGGGTGGATTGGGAGCCCATGGTGGTTGGTCGATTAAGGGAACTTGTGATGGGAGAATCTTGTGATTATTTTTCTTGCGACTGAAGTGAATCTTTTGTTAGGGAGTTTGGAGTTAATTGTCACGGTGTGGTGCGACGGCAACACTTGTGGCTCCGAAGGCTAGCTCCAGTAACTCCGCATGGGTCGGTACTTGTGAGGACTGAGCACAGCTTGTTTGGAGCTCGGATAACGTCGATGTTGTGAGAGTCAATTTCTCGAACCATGTTGCCTTTGATTGAGCAAACGTGTAGGCTGTATACGTTGCGTTGTAGTCTTGAAGCCAACATCGAGATATCCTCTCGGTAGCATGTCAGCGTGTCTTGGAGTTTATTGTGACTTCGTTCACACACCATACTCCGGCATCAATTACCGCTAGACCACACCATGAATATTAGTTACCATAAGTAGAATTTACTTTGAAAGATGGCTGTTTCCCGCTTTGATACTCGGAATTGACGCCTGGATATTGAAGTCACTCCAGACGGCTTGGTGGACCCCGAGAGCGAGTACCCATCAGCTGGGATCGAGATCGAGGACGAGAACACTCCCAAGAACCAGGAACCATGTTTGTTTGTCTTTGTGCAGGAGAATAGCAGAGAGGGTTGGTGTGGAGAGCATACTGTGTTGATGCAATATAACCAATACGCTGTTTGCCCCTCGACCATGACGCAAGGAATACGAAATAATCCAAATCCAAAAGATTCTGATACGCAAAGTATCCATCTAGATTTGCACCAATGCAACATGCTCACACCGGCGTTGGAGCGGGCGTCTGATAGACGCTGGACCAAGTCGCCGTATACGCCGAAGTGGTCACCACCTTGGCTTGGTTGCCAACAAATGTCGCGGTCGTCACGACGGACCTCTGCACCCAGCTGCTCCAGCGCGGCGCCGTCGTCTCGCCCGAGACCGGACCCAGCTCCACTGCCGTGGTATCAGGCCATGCGCCCGACCAAACGGTTGGTCCTGGATGCGGAGTTAGTCAATCGAGAGAGCAAGCTTGTACGGCACTGTAGGCTCACCTGGGATGGGGTACGTCCCAACCAAGCTGGAAGTGCACGGTACAGTGGGCTTGGTCTTGGTCGAGCAGTAGATCTTCAGAAGTCAGCTCATGCGCGAGCTTACACGGCAGGGGAGACGTCTTACATCGTATACCACACCAGGATCGGAATACTTGTACGCTCCCGGAAAGGAGACACCAGACGGCAACTCCACCGTCCCGTTCCCCACGACCTCGATCTGAACGCAGTTCGGGTAGAACTGCGCACCGCGCATCGGGTTCTTCTCGTACGAGGCGTCGGCTTCGTGGAGGCCGATCATCTCGGCGCGGATGAGGTAGCTGCAAAAACTGTCAATATAATGAATGTGCTTCAACATAGATCTGGCTCCACTGCTGGTGACTTACTGTCCCGGCTTCAGTCCAGCCGGAATGCGCACGTTCATGTGTCCGTGGTTGGCCGCGATGTCGGCCGTAGTGGCCCACTTCCCGGGGGCGAAGGGCGCGGTGCCGAGCTCGTAGAGGCCCTTCTCCCAGATCTTGACGAAGGAGCCCTCCTCCGTCGGGGGGTCGGGCGAGATGTACACCAGCCCGGGCCCGTGGTGCGACGAGGCGATGACGTCGTCCGCGGCGGTGCGCTTGTCGTGGTGCCAGTCGAACGTCAGGTTGTCCCCGGGCTCGACCTGGATCGTGTAGCCGTTCTGCTTGTCGCCGAGGACGTTGCAGCGCAGGTCGATCGAGTCGAGGTCCTTGACCGGCGAGTTGGCGTACCCCGACGGCGGCGCGCCATTGTAGGCCGGCGTGCGTATGCCCCGGAAGGTACCTTGATCTACGCCGTTGACAAACACTCCCTGCTGGGTCGTCAGCTGCGGGAAGTGCTGGTGAGTGCTTCAAACACTGACCCAGATGTAGCAGTGAGCATCTGCCAATCCAGAGTTGGCCAATACCGCCGCAATAGTCGTGATAATGCTCGCTAACCTCATCTTCCTTTGTGTTCAGATAACCCTCGACAGAAAAGACGTCCTTCGGGTTAGCGAGAGTCAAGAGGAAAGTGACCGTAAAAACCCAGGCCAGACCCCAGGCTCGGAGAGGAAGTGCGTGTCTATCTAGCAGGAGATGTTCGTTTGGAAGCTCGGGTGGTTTATCCGACCACACTCGGCAAACCTATAAGAGACTTCCAGACGATATTGCAATATATATTCCGACAGGTCCGCCAATGACGTTGCAACAAATTTGCTTGTAGCCCTATGAAGTTCTGTCGGCAGGTCATGCTCCGCAGCCAAGGGAGATGTCGCATAGAGAACAGGAGTTCGTGTAGGATAGCAACATTAATTTCATTGGATTGAGTATACCATACATATATATCTTGGGACAATGAGCTTTTCTGTTTCTGCGCACCGGTGCCTTCACTGCACCGTCCACACGAGGGGAAAAAAAAAACCCCCGATCTGAAGCGCGAAGAAGTAATCTGAAGACAAAGATAACAACTCTGTGCCCTTGCCGGAGCTGAACACACCATCCGCCCTGGAAGACGTCAGAGGGGTGAGGTCACAAGCTTGCTCGACGACCTCGGAGCCGGCGCGTGGCGGTGTGCCTGCGAGCAGGCGGAAAGTCTTGTGCGACGATAATATGCGAATTACAGCGACGCTGATCCCAATGTCGCCTCAGCTGGTCCCTCAGGGCGTATGACTGTTCCCTCGCGTAATCCTGTGCGTTCCTGAGCCCTCTCCGGCCGTCCAGGTAGCCTTGATAGGTGTCCGTCACGTTTTCAGACGCGTATCGGTACTGGTGATATTCGGGCCAGCCGTCCCTCACGGTGAAATGATGCGCATAGAAATTGATCATGGTGCCGTTTGTGGCGAAGGTCGTGATCTCGGAGTGCCCGAGGGGGTCGCGTTTTCCCATGGAGAAGAGGGCCCCGGTCCTAGCATAGACAAGGGCTGCGCCGCTGTAGCCGCACTGCATCGTCGCGCCTGCCATGTTGCCGGCAGGACCCTTCCACTCTCCGGCGAGGTGCGGCAATGTGATGGAGTAAGGGTCGTCTTTGTAGAGCGCGGCGCCAGCGATGCGCCAGACCGCTGGCACGGGGCGGAACTCGTCGGCCTCAAGGCCCTCGACGAAGCCCGGCTGCGGAGTCGACAGACAGTTGTTGAAGCCGACGTCTTCGGGAAACGCTGTGAACGCACGGTTGAATGCCTTTTTGTAGCCTGCGTCGTCGTCGTATTCCTCCATCATGTGCCTGGTCACTTCGTGGACCATGGTCGGCATGTTGCCAGCACGGTCGACCCTGTTGACATAGGCCAAGTACCGCGATTCCGGTGGAGACGCACTCTGACGGGATCTCATGTGCCGTTCCAGGATGCTGGCGAGGTTGACAGGCGGGAGGGAGTCTTGAGGGCGGAGGATCCCGTTCCTGCGGACTCGGGCGATTACAGCAGACTTGGACGGTGACCAAAAAACCGCAGAGTCCGGAGCCGTCGAAGCGGTGGCGGGACCCGTCTGCGTCGGATTCTTTGCTGTCTTGGCTACTTTGGCTAAGTTCTCCCGTGTTAGGAGCGGTCGCTTAGGCCGGTGCTCGTCGCTACCGTCGTCACTCGCGAGCCGCCGCTTCCGCGATGGGGCACCCTGGGATCCGTCTTCCAGAGATTCGTCTTCCAGAGACTCGTCTTCCAGGGACTCGCCTTCCATAGACGCATCTTCCGGGTATACATCTTCCGGGGATGCGTCTTCCGGGGAGGCATCTTCCGGAGAGGCGTCTTCTACAGATGCTTCCACCTGTGGTTCGCTTTCGACCTCCTGACTCCCAGACTCTAAGCGCTCGGGGTCAGGACCGGAATCCAGCGACGAATCATCTCCCAACGACGGAGGACTATCCATGATGTCGCCCATTGCTCAACGAGCAAGCAACTTTGAACAGGTGTTCAACTGCTGAGGCTGGTCGAGGTGATTGAGATTGTGCGCCAGGACTATTCTGACGTTAGCAAACCCCTCCGAGCACGAGAGATGGCTCCCAGCATTGCGTACCTGTATGCTTCGTTGGAACACGTCCAAGCAAGCTTGTCTTCTGCCGGCTTCGAGTGAATGTCTTTGGAAACACGACCGGTCAAGAGACTTGCGGCGGTTGGAGGGGGAAGGACTCCAGGAGGGTGAAGGAGGGAAGGAGGGAGGAATTGAGAGAATTTGTGGGTGAACTCAACAATCACATTCATGTTTGTTCGGCTGAAAAGTGGCGGTCGGTTGGTTTGTGTGCGCGCCACTGACGTCCTCTGTCTCTCCCAGGACATGGCGGCGGTGGAGGTGATACCCATGATTCCCCACGATGCCCAGTGTGATACCTGGGTGATCCTGTTGGCTGTTGGATCGCGTATCGAGTGCACAGGGTGCATCACACAAGAGACGTTCTGGGCATGTGGGGGTGGACTCGCTGCTACATGGGTCACCGCAGCTGGACAGTGGACAGTGGAAGGTCAAACAAACAATGGAAATCGAAGGAACCTTATTTTACTGTGCTAGTAAGTATTTGGATGCCGTGGTCGAAAACTGTATGGCTAGGTACCTTACGCAGAACAATATATGTTGTCTTTCCGATGGTTTCCGATGGTTACCTAGCAGAGATTCGTGACAATTTTGTGTCTAAGGTATGCCGGGCAGGAACGATGAACTTGACCAGGGCCTTCCGGTCTTGTCGTCCGTCGTGCCGTCCGGTCGAAATGTCGTCGGCCGAGTTCGACCGGGCCTCGTCTCGCAACCATCAACTTGAATTAAAACATGCCTTTTCTCTTCTTTCTTCATTCTTTCACTCGTTAGTCAATTAATTCAATTTATCCGTTTGTTTTCTCTTCCAATTCGAGCTGTTATGGACCCAACCAAGAAGAACATCGTGGTCCTGGGCGGCTCCTACGGCGGCATCTCAGCCGCCCACAGCATCCTCAAGCACACCCTCCCGAACCTACCCAACAGAGACACCTACCAGGTCGTCATGATCAGCGCCGCAGCGGAAGCCATGTGTCGGCCCGGCTGTCCGCGTGCGCTGATCTCCGACGAAATGTTCGACCAATCCCGCTTCTTCGTCAGCGTCCCGAAGCAGTTCGACCACTATCCAAAAGACAGCTTCCGCTTCGTCCAGGGCACCGCGGTCCACCTAGACCACCAGAACCGCACGGTGGCATACAGCGTCGCCGGCGGTCCGCCCGAACAGCTCCCGTTCCACGCCCTCATCATCGCAACCGGCGCCTCGACGCCCTCGCCGCTGTTCAGCTTCAACAAGGACGAGAAGCTTCTGCGAGCCAGCTGGGCGGCCTTTCGTGCGGCACTTCCCGCTGCCAAGAGCATCGTCATTGCGGGCGGTGGTCCAACCGGTGTCGAGACAGCCGGCGAGCTCGGCGAGCATCTCAACGGCCGCGCCGGCTGGTTCCGCGCCAAGCTGGAGAACCCCAAGGTTGCCATCACCGTCGTCACCGCAGACTCAAGGATACTGCCCGTGCTCCGGCCCTCCATCGCCGACAAGGCCGAGCGGCTGCTCGCCAAGGTGGGCGTGGCGGTCGTCAAAAACGCACGCGTGCAGAGCGTGTCGCCCAAAGACTCGGGCTCCGAGACCAACATCGCAACCCATACCATCGTCACCCTCGACGACGGCAGGACGCCCGAGGCCGACATCTACATACCCGCCTTCGGCATGTCGTACAACACGAGCTTCGTCGCCAAGGAGCTCCTCACGCCCGAGGGCCGGATCGAGACCAACCCCTCCACCCTGCGCGTGGACAAGGCCGGTCCGCGCATCTACGCCGTCGGCGACGCGGCCTCGGCCGCCCGTCCGGCGATCCACCACGTGCTGGCCGAGATCCCCGTGCTCAGCGCCAACGTCAAGCGCGACCTGATGGTGGACGTGGGCGTGGACGCGGCGTCGCCGGGCGAGGACCGGGTGTTTGTGGAGGACACCAAGGAGACGCAGCTGGTTCCGATCGGAAGGAGCAAGGGGGTCGGTGCCGGGGGAGGCTTTGCGCTGCCGAGCTTTGCGGTCTGGCTGATCAAGGGGAGGGATTACTGGCTGTGGACTACCGGCAGCTTGTGGAGCGGGAAGCAGTGGAGCAAGGAGAAGTAGTTGTAGCCGAGGACTATCACCAGAAGACACTTACCTGTGTCACTCCCAGAGCTGGATGAACCTGAAAACTCGTTGTCTCTCACAAAGACTCCACTTGCGGCCGGGCTGTCAACCTGTGCGGTGACTGGTAAGGTGAACTTCGGCCGGTGTCGCGGCCGATGCCGGTGCTAGAGGTGATGGTGGTGGGCCGGACTTACCGGAGCTCCCCCCACCCCGCGCGGGGTTCTACCGTGCCGCGTGCCGTTGATTATCAATCAGTCCAGCAGCCCCCAATGATGCCATCGATGGTGCAAGAGCAGTTACGGCTTCGCGCAAGAGCGTTCGGTAACCACGGGAGGGAAAGAGCACGGTAGAGCTCCCCTCCAAACAGCTCTTCACTGCCTATATCTTGTCCGTTTCGTCGCGTTCCATCATCTGTCGAGGGACCTACCTGGAAACTCTACATTGAACTTGCTCTCCTCGTCTCACATAGCATACCACAGTAGAAGCACATCCACTTTCCACACAGACAACAGGCCAAAGAAGAATCACTCACCATGGGCTCCAACAACAAGCTGGTCCTCTACACAAACCACCGCTGCCCTTGTAAGCTCCCGCTCCTTCCCCCCATCTCACAACCACAGATAAGCTAACCCGCCCCAGGGGCGCACCGAGTGCACATCGCCCTCAACGAGCTCGGCATCCCCTACTCGGAGGAGATCGTCGACCTCGACACGCCCCGCACCGAGGCCTACCTCAAGATCAACCCGCGCGGCCTGGTGCCCTCGCTCCGCTTCAACGACGAGATCATCACCGAGTCTGGCATCGTGAGCCAGTTCCTGGCCGACGCGTACCCGTCCCACCTGCTGCCCCCCTCGAACTCGGTCGAGGGCGCCCTGCGCCGCGCCCGCGTCGCCTTCTTCGTCGACGCCTTCTTCAGCAAGTTCCAGGCCCACCTGGGCAAGTTCGTCTTCGCCAAGACGGACGAGGATGCGCAGGCGGGAGTCGAGGCGGCGGTCGCCGGGTTGGTGAAGGAGGTCGAGCCGCTGCTGAGGGACGCGGGGCCGTTCTTCGGCGGGGCGGAGAAGCTTACTCTCGCAGAGGTGCGTGTGGTGGACACACACCGGAATCTTTCGGTCAGTAGCTAACAGTTCGCAAGGTCCTGACGGGCTCGTTCGTGATCCGCATCGTCTCGTTCCTCAAGGCAGGCCTGTACCCGGCCTCGCTGGACAAGGAGTTTGCCGCAAAGGCGCCTAGCTTCTACAAGTGGGCGCACGAGGTGGCCAAGCACCCCAGCGTGACGTCGATCTATAACGAAGATGCCATCCTCAAGTCCACCAGGACGAGGATCGCGAACAATCGGGCGTCGTGAGCGGGGCAAGATTGCGATGGATAATGGCCGCTGATGGGTTTAATTCGCGATGCGCTAGGATTTTGGGGAGAAGCAAACCCGATGTCGGTGGATCGAGACTGTGAAACGATATGGTTGAGCCACGGTAAATGAGTATCCAAAGCACATGCATGCCATTAAGGCGAAACCTTATTCAGCGCACCGTGAGCTAGTATTACTAGCAGTTATCCAGGTAATCCTAGAATCTGACTGCATGCATTAACCCAGGTCCATGTGGCGAGACAAACTCAATTTTAACTTCCGTCTTACAGTTTGTTTGTGTGATGAGCTGGTCATGATTGGCTGTGGAACGAGCCACTGCAGCACACAATGACAAGAAGAGATAAGAGGAAAGAAAATATCAATGAAAACCCCCTTGTGGTGTAGTTGGCTATCACGTTCGGCTGTAAAGGATATTTGTTACCGAAAGGTCACCGGCTCGATTCCGGTCGAGGGGAATTCTTTTTTTCTTTTTTTCTTTTTTTCTTTTTCTTTGTCTGTTAACCCAGATACCCATTGGGTGTTGCCAGCACCGGTTGACTGACTCTAATCTTTAAGCATGTGATGAGGAAATCACGACAATTTGGCTATGGATGGTCAAACTTGAAACTTGACTTTTCCGCATCTGAGGAGGACAGCTAGCTACCCAAAAAGCGTCCTGTTGGTGTTACTGTAACGGTAAAACATGCCGCTGTCGAGAACTAACTGCTAGAGGCGCAAAGAACACAGTTCTAGTAGTATGTCTCTGCGTCAATGAGCCTGTGTCCTTACCAGAAATGACAGGTTTTACAGTGTAGCCTCTGAAGCATTCTAGGGTTTGGCAGACAGAGGTGACAGTCGGTCAAGACAAGCGCCCCTGACTCCATACTACACCAAGTCTGCCCGGGGCAAAAGAGAACATTCCCCTCGACCGGGAATCGAGACGGTGACCTTTCGATAACAGATGATAGCATTTACAGCCGAACGCGATAAAATTCACCGGCTCGATTCCGGTCGAGGGAGATTCGCCTTTTCGCATTTGTGCGTCTCGGTTCTGTCTTCTGTCCATGTGCTTTATTATGTCACATTTCATACAATTGTTGCTCTGAAACTCCTCCAGGTTGCTGCAGGTATACCCGTGATACGTGCTATAAATACAGTGGCATCGCGCCAGCCCAACCACGCCGATGAACATAACCAGCTACATCCGTGTCCCTCCGCCCTAAGGTACCCAGTCCGGCATCAGGGACTCGTGCTAAAGTAGTAGTTCTCCCACAAATACTCGTAGTCCTCCAGGATCCCGCCCACGATGTTGGGCACCCTCTTCCGCACCCCCTCGACCGCGCCCTTGACCACCGCCTCGTACGCCGCGCCGCGCATGGCCCACCACCCCATCGCCCACCCGCGGCGGTTCCACTCCTCGCGCTCGAGCGGCGTCGTCCGCAGGCTCGGGTCTCGCAGCTGCCGCGCCGCGAGCTCGACGCCCACGCCGATCAGCCAGGGGTACCAGCTGTGTTGCCGCCGCTTGCCGTCCTTTCGGCCGTTGTCGGCGTACCGCATGGCCGACGTGGCCAGCGCGACGGCGTATATGAGCGGGGCGAGGATGTGCAGGACCTCGGCGGCCTGGGCGGCCGGGGTGCGCAGCTGGGAGAGCAGCTTGGTGGCCGGCTTGACGTCGTCGGCCGTCAGCACCCGCGAGAGCAGGTACGACGACGTGTCGCCCGACGGCGGGAGGGGGGGTAGCGTCATGCCCGTGCGCGGCATGGGCCACTCCTGGGTGTGGGAGTATGCTGTTCTCTTTGTGCCGCGTCTCCTCGCCTCCTCGTCACGCAATTCGTCCTCCTCCGTCCGCTCGCCCATCAGCTCGGCCAGCGCGGTACCGTCGTCCTCGGCCTCGGCGGGCTCGGGGATGTCGACGCGCTCGGGAAGCGCGGGCGTGACGACGGGCCGCGACCGCGTGATGCGCAGCAGCAGCAGCCGGCACAGCGCCTTGGCGGCCTCGACCAGCACGACGACGCGCCACCGCACGCGCTCGCCGCGCCGCTTGGCCGCCATCTCGCACAGCAGCTCCGTGTACTGCACCACCTGCAGCGCGTAGGCGACGCGGCGGTACAGGGCCGACTTGCGCGCCCAGAAGGACGTGTAGCGGTTGTGCGCCGAGCGAGGAGGTGGTACGGCGGAGAGTTTTGAGGAGGCGGAGTTTCCAAGGGAGGAGGCACGGGAGAGGATAGTGTCGTGGTACAGGGAGAGGAGCTGCACACCCGAGTGGATGGACTCGGCGGCGATCTCGGCGTCGCGGAAGCGGCCTGGTATTATGTACGTGAGGGACCGCAGGCCGCTCTCGATCTGCGAGACCTGGCTCGCGTTCTTGGTGATGTAGTCGGCGTAGATGTGCAGCCACCTCGGCGGCAGCGAGAGCACGTTCTGGACGCTCGACGGCCGGAGCGACCACAAGGTCTTGTTGTTGATGTCTGCTGGGGCAGACATGGCGACGGCAGTATGTCACCCTGATGATGGCGAGGGCATTGGTAGAGGAAGCTGCGTCGTGGTTGATTGTCCTAGAGGGGGTAGACGATGCGTTGGTAGGTACAGTGCAAAGGTCAGTGACGGCTATGACGCTGGATCGCACCTGCCTCATCTGTGCCTCGGCTACGGCCGGGCGTACCTGCTAGTGACATGAATGGTAACGGGGCTTTGCATCTAAGAGAGATTTACGCAACTTGGCGAGAGTGCTTCAAAATATGCAGCTATCCAAATTCATTGAGTTCTGGTCATTTGCAACAGATGCTGCTTCAACTTCCTCATCCTATCCGAACCTCTGCTTCAAGATAAACTTCATAATGATCCCAAGATGAGTTCTCGACGCTCGTTTCTCTAGATCCGGATTGGCGTCCAGATTCGCATCGAGCAAGACCCAAGGCACGATGTTCAGATTCAGATGATCCCTCCTCCGTGACATGGACCACAGTATCTCTCTGATGCCGTCAAAGCTCTTCAGCTTGGGCAACATCCCGGCAAAGGTGGCATGTGAGTCCTGATTGCCCGGGTCTCCCTGCATGGCCAGCTCTAGCACAAGTGCAATGACGCCTGCCGCGATTGGCGTGGCGACTGATGCTCCCGACCTCCGCTCCGTCCTGGCCGTGTTCACGGGCTTACCGTTCTCATCAGTCCCGCAGACCCACGCAGACTCGACGTTCTCGCCCAGGATCGAGAAATCATTGCCGCCTATCGGTAGAGGCGCCGTGGCAGACGTCTCTCCGTAGCCTCGAGCCGGGTGGATGGCGAACACGCCTGTCAGCGAAGCCGGCCACATGCACGGTCCGGTGTCCCCGTCGTTGGACACGGCTGCGACCATGATCTTGTTGCCGGCGAACGCGTCTCTTACAGCTTGCGAGAGGTTGGCATACTCTCTGTAGAAGCCCAGTGACATAGAAACGATGTCGACGTCCCAGTTATCGGTGCCGTCCTCGTCTTTCCCGGATCGGCAAGCACGGTTCAATGCCTGTGAAGGACAGAGGTCAACAAAGCTGCAATGGACGTGATTGAGGTGCACTCCGGTCTCACCTTCACGACGTTTACTGGTCTCAGTTCCGATTTGTTACCTCGTCCGACGGCAACACGGGCGACATAGATGTCAGCCTCAGGTGCGACCTTGCGCAGCAAGGCAGCACAATGCGTTCCGTGGCCGTGGACGTCGGCGCCGGTACCACCGACCTGCACGAAGTCTTCCACTTTCTTGATCCGGCTGTTCGGAAACTGGTCCTTGAAAGTGTCGTGTCGCAGATCGATGCCTGTATCTAGGATGGCAATCTTGACGCGGGACTTCATGTGCGCCCTCCTGAGCTCTCTCAGCAGCGGCTGGGTACGTTTTTCGAGCTTTGCGAACCAACCATCTGTCTCTGAGAATCTGACATGTTCTTCTGGTTAGCGCGCCATACAGTTACTGGTACGAATGGTCACATACGGGTTGGCAGTTGCTTGTAGCAGCGTGCCGAAGGAGTCCGCTATGCTTCCAAAGCTGTCTTCTTGGCTAGGCAGCGAGGGTATCGTTGGCAATGCCGCATTTTCCGTCGCTAATTTTGATGTGGTCTCGACGTTCTGCTTTCCAGTACCAGTCCTTTTGAGGGTTGATCCCGTGGGTTCAAGTGGGCCGGGTGGCTCGTCATCGGTATCAGTATCGATCTCTTCAAATACGATAGGCGCTGTTGCTTCGAGGGATGAGCCCGTGGGTTCAAAAGAGCCGGGTGACTCGCCATCGGAATCAGTATCAATTGGTTCAAACTCGATAGGCTCCCGCTCGTCAGGGAGGGTACTGCCAACCAGCCTCGAGGGAGGTCTTCGCCGGCCGGTGTGTGTACTCCAAGTCTGTCCGTTAACCGTTTTGAGAGATGTCTGTGTTCCGTTGCTTCCACGGAATGATTGGTTCGACGACTCAAGTTGATTCCTGCTGTCAGGTCTTCCGGGAGCGCCACTCATCTCAGAGTCATATGTGGTTGGTGATGACGATAAATCCGATTTGTCCGGGACGATGTTCTTCACATCATGCCCGACTTCTCGGTTCTGAGAATACTCGTCGACCCTCGGCGTCTGGTATGGGCCGCCTTTCGTCCACTGCATTCTCTGCGGCTCATAATGAAAGCCGCGGGATGAGGGTGATTTCGTTGGCGGCGCATTCGCCGGCGAGTCTACAGTCACCCTCCTACGTAACTCGGGCCCAGGAGGAAAAGTCGACCCAGGCCCAGCATCTGCATTGTTGGTTTTCCTTTGCCGAGTCTGGCGGTCGAGGTCGCGCCATTGCCATAACTTATTCTCGCGAGCAAGAGCTTCTGCGATTGCTGACGGGGAACGGCCGTGTCGCGTGATATATCGAATCCCCTCTATTCTGTTATCCTGGAAGCGCTCCTGCTCCTCGAGAGCCGCTATTCTGGGACTTCGTGGCTCAATTGCGCAAGACCAAGCCGGAAGACCTAGCACAGCGGGATCCAGATCCGTTATGCGCACAATCTCAAGACGCTGCGCGTTGCTATTGCCTGCAAATGCGTGTGGATGGTCGGATTTCGGCGGCCCTCCAGGTCTGGCATAGGATTCCTGGCCGCCGCGCTTCTCTGTTGCCCCTTCGCGAGACTGCGACATACTTTGTTTGGCAGTGTCACATTCGACTCAGTGAATCTTGATCCTTGACAAAAATTTGGCGATCATTTGTTGTCTCCTTATATGCGCCTACAACAGGTTCTAGTGCAGCGACTGGAGCTGGAGCTGGAGCTGAGTTGTGGTGTGCACCGATGGGCGTCTAGAATCTGCATGTCCCTGGGTCTGTGGTTGGTCGGCGGCAACAATCTGTCTGCACTATTGGATCGGGGTGTTCAGCTGTGCCTCACCCATCCCCTGCGCCCGGCGTCATGCAGTACTTTGGCAGACGAGGCTCTCGTGAATGGCATCCCAAAAGGCTGTGTTTTGGGATGGTCATCGACATGTTGCAGAGGGATCTCAATAACATGCTTGGGGACTTTGAGACGCCAACTGCTTTTCGTTTGGGAGACCGACACCAATGACACAGCCACTGCAAACGGTCGTCATGGTCCTTAGACATGTTGCTTTCTTAAAAGCTGGAGCATCTCGACACTTTGGACGTTGAATATTGGACGTACGGTCTGCAGACAGTCGTAAGGATGGATCCTCTCACTATCGCCACAAGTTCAGCCTCTGTGGTTTCGTTATGCATCAAGACTACCTACACGCTCGCCAAATGGGGTAATGAAGTCGCCGGTATCGACACGTCGCTCGCTGGCTTGCGGGGCGAAATCGAGTCCGTCCAGAGCGTTGTCGCGTCGCTTGACAAAGCAAGCAAGGGCCAACAACTTGGCTCGTCCACCGCGTTCGGCGATGTGCTCAACGGGCGACTGCTATGGGCCCAGGTTGGCCGGTCCATAGGGGACGCGGAACGAGTCCTCGAAGCTCTGAACAAAATCCTGCAAAAGTTCGACACTAGCAGCTCTGGCATCTTCTCCAAGGTGATAAGGCAGGTCAGGATGAGCCTCGAGTCTGGCGAGATCGCGACCCTCCGCCAACGGCTGGTCTTGATCAACTCGGCGCTCAATCTGCCCCTGCAGATGTTGAACCTGTAAGCTGCAACGACGAGTTCCTCCATCCCCATCGGTCATTCTGATCCGACATTGATACTGTGACTAGACAGATCCATGTTGAACGAGCCGAGAGAGACGACGGCCTTGTTCGAGTCGTAACAGAGAAGTTGGGCGACATGGAATCAACTATCCTGGCAATCCACACTTCTCTATCCAAGCAACACCAGGCACCAACTCCGTCGCTTCTTGACGATCAAGATATATATAGGCACATAAATGCCCTAACCAAGGCAGCAGAGGAATTTGCTTCTGATGCCACCGTGGTCTTAGGCAACATTTCATCATCCGGGACAGTCAAAGCTTTCCCAATGGAGGAGAAAACGAAAAAGCCTTCAGGTCGTGACCACGCACCACTCTACGAGTCAGCAACACCGTCACTGTATGGGAAACCTGAGCCAGAGGATAAACATCTCCAGATACTGAACTGGATCCCACCTAGGACATCTCCTGGCGCCCAGGAAGGACCGGGCGGTGCGATAGATACACCCAGCAGCGGTGACAGCTATGGTCTGAACCCCGCGATGGACGACTTGGAGGTAGAGTTACACGAAAAGCGCCTCGCCAAGGGTATATCTCTGCTAGAGGATGGCAGATTCGAAAGTGCAGGCGAATTCTTCGTCAGAGCCTTGAAACGATTGCAGAAGAGGGCTTCGGTGCCGGAAGTACAGTCACTCATCAATGACGTCAAACTGCAACTTGCACGGTCCTTCCTCGGCCAGAAAAAGGACGGCGAGGCCGTGATGATACTCACGGCTCTCGTGGAGGCCACGGATGGGTCGGATGACACTGTCAATTTCTCGGCAAAACACTTGCTCGCGGAGCTTGCATTCCACCAGGGAGACATCGAGAGGGCTGAGAGTCTCTGTCTCGATGCTGCGAAAGGGCGTCGCAGGTTGTTCGGGATATCAAATATTACGTGTTGCTCCTCTATCAAACTCCTGATCGACATTTATAAATCACTCGGCGAGCCTGACGAAGTTGAACTCTGGTCGTCACTCTTGCCGCCCCCCGAGCTCCCCCGGGTTGAGCGATTCATCTTATGCGACAAGGAAATACGCAGACTGTGCTCCATTCAGCAGGCGGATGCCGCGGCGACAGCGGGCATTCGCTTTCTGAAGAACAATTACAAGTCTCTGCCCTATTGGCGTTGGAGCGACGAGGACGCCGAGGCTCGTTGGGCCGAGATAGCTGCGAATATCCGTCGTGGCTATGGGTTTGCCGGCTGGTCGGCAGGCATGTGCACCCTCCACTATCTGATCATGGTGACCCCAATGGATGCCGACTCTGAGATAGAATACCTTGTCCGGCGTGGAGCGACGGTCAATGCCACTTTTGCCGTTCCCGAAGGACCACATGGAAAGCTAGATTGGAACGAGTGCACAAGCCTGATGCTTGCCGCCCTCCATGGACGGGCGGATATAGTCACTATGCTTTTGCGGCTGGATGCAGGTCATCTCCAAGGAATGGGCCGTAACAGGAAGCCTCCAACTACGGCAGTGTACTCAGCTTCGGCTTTCGCAGCCGCTGGCGGCCACTTTAGGCTCATGCAGAGACTCGCCGCTCATGGGCTGGGCCCTGACCAACTCGTCACATATCCGAACGCAGCTCTGCGATACGCTCTCATGTTCGACCAGACTGCCATTGCTGAATGGCTGATACAACAAGCGGCGACCCGTCCATACGCGGAGAAGGACTACGCGACGATCATGCACACCGTGGCAAAGAGCAGTTCCATTGGCTGTATCGAGATGCTTGTGAGGAGGGGTGAACGGGTTTCCGCACACGACAGTTACGGAAAGGAACCTATTCATTATGCGGCACAGTTCGGCACGCCGACGTCCATCGCTTGTCTCCTTCACTATGGAGCTGACATCGAAGCCGTGGGAGGACAGAACAAAGGTACGCCGTTGCTGTACGCCTCGAATGCAGGCAACGTCGGCTGCGGCGCGTTTCTCATCTCTCAGGGTGCCAAGGTCACGGCATTGGCCGACGATAAATGGACTGTGCTTGACTACGCTGTGCAGTACGTACTCCCTTTGCCACGCCATGTATTCCACCTCATATCCTCTACTAATTGATTGTACAGGGAAGGCCACGTCTCATTCGTCAAGATGCTCATCGAACGAGTGCCTGCCCAGTTCGAATCATGGATGATTCAGGGGTCAACGGTGCACCTTGCGGCGCGGGAAGGGAGGCTGGATGTCCTGGCTCTACTGTTAGATGCCGCTCCGCCAACATGGGATATCGATGCGGCACATTCAGCAGGGGATTCCAGGACAGCTTTGGAATACGCGGTGGAAAAGAGCAGGAAAGACTGCGCCGAGTTGCTTGTCAAGCATGGAGCTTCGGTCCCCTCTGACCCTGGAAGACAAACCGCACTACATGTTGCGAGTTCCGCTGGGGACGTCGATATGCTGCGAATTCTGCTGCCTGCATTACCAGCGGGCCGTACGCTCGACATCCCTGGAGAGGCGCAACGTACGCCCCTCGTGAGCGCATTACTCAATAACCACCTCAAATGCGCCGAGTTTCTACTTGAGAAGGGGGCGTCGGCGCTATGCCGGGACGAAGAAGGATGGACTGCGATGCACTCCGCAAGCAGGAGAGGATTTACAAAGCTGCTTCAGGGGATGATCTCGGCTTTGCCATCAGACCGTACCTCTGTCGACATTCTCGGAGGAGCCAGGGGTAGGACACCACTGATGGAAGCAGCCCATGGACGCTCACTCGGTTGTGTTGAAGTCCTTCTCGCCAATGGTGCTTCGGATCTTAAAAGAGACATCCGCTCAAGAACTGCCGCACACATTGCCGCATATCATGGCAGCTTGGATGTGCTGCAGTTGTTCCTACGGCGCACTCCGTGGCAAAGGTTTGACCCAAGCAATGCATCTTCCACCCTTGTGGGAGCAGGAGTGCACGGTGGTCACGTCGAGATAGTACATTACCTACTCGGACTAGGAATCCCCATGATTCACAAAGCGGTCCTCCAACAGTACGGCGTCACAGGCCATTGGGGTCGTCTACGAAAGTTGATAGAGGAGAAAGGGACCAATCCGGTGCCGATGGCGCAGTTACTCAGCAACCTTTACGCGAAGCACTATCCAAATTGGGTGCGAAGTCAGAAATCATGCGGGGGAACTCTGAGGGCAGCAATTGCAGCGTCTAACGCGCCCCTCGTCGAGACACTGCTTGACGCGGGATTCCATGTCAATGGTCGCATGGACAACGGCCAGACGCCGTTGGCGGCGGCTGTGAAGGCCGGGAGCGACGACGTCGTACAGCTGCTACGGCGTCGGGGGGCCAAGGACAAATGGTACATGTACCTGTAGTGATATTCGAATATCCCAAGATCGTCGACCGGCCACGTCTAGCCGAGACAGCGAGGCCGAGTGCCGCATAAGGTAGTTTCTGAGTAGGGTACTCGTGAGGCTCTCGATGGCTTCGAGACTGGCATGCAGCGTAAAGATACGTACCCAGGTACCAAGGTAAGGCAACGGGAGGCACTGGACGATAAAGGCGCCTGCGTCATTCAGTGGCAGATAAAGCCCCACTAAGCTCTTCCCAAAAGCCAATGAATCTGGCCAATCAGGAGAGCGCATGATGACTGGAGCCTCTTTACGTATCGCCTTCAATCGAACGAACCCGACATGGCTTCAACTTCAACCTTCTCGACTCTTCAACTCCCTAATACTATTCGCAGCTGACACCACAGCCTTCGTGCAAGTCTAGCAACACAGTCTTTCCACTGCCAACCCGTATCCTTCCACAAAACACGATCAACATGTCTAACCGGCAACTTGCGCGCGACATGCAGACCGAGTTCCAGGCGCGGGTGAGGCAGCCCTCCGCCTTATCAGCCCCCTCGTCGCCCACGGCGGCGGCACATGCCGCCGTATCATGAGCTATGCTAACAGAGTCCCTCTCCGACTAGTTCAACGCAAAGCAAGCCCGCCGCGAAGCCCAAAAAGCCGCAAAGCAAGACAACGAACTACGAAAGCAGATCCAGAACGTATGGAACACCCGTCATCCTCTCCGCGCACCACATAACTTCGTCCACGCAAGACATATATTTAATCGAGACTATGAAGCTAACTCTCTGCCACAAACAGCTCCTCAAAAAGGGCGAGACCGCCCAAGCGACACAAAAGGCGCGCATGCTCCTGGCCAAGCAGGCGATAGCGGCGCAGATGGACCAGGCGGCGGACATGGCGGAGCTGTCGGTGGCGCAGATCCAGGCCAACAACGCCATGAACCGCATGACGGCCATGATGTCCCAGTCATCGCGCACCATGGCGCGGGCGCAGCGCAGCGCCAACCCGGAGCGCACGCTGCTGACGCTCGAGCAGGTGCGGGCGCAGAACGAGGAGTACGCCGTCAGCAATGGCATCTACCAGGACGCCATGACGCAGAACACGAGCGTGCAGGTCTCGGACGAGGCGGTGCACGAGTTATTGGGCAAGCTGGCCGACGACGCGGGTGTGGAGCTCAGCCAGGAGTTCAGCAAGGTGCCGGCCGGGAAGGAGGAGCCGGTCAAGGAGCCCGCGGCGGGGGAGCCGACGGCCGAGGAGGAGGATGCGCTGAGCCAGCGGCTAAGGGCACTGAGGGCTTGAGCTTGAGGTTGGACTGTGCTGAGGCGAGGCTTGGGCGGAAGGGGTATACACTCTCTTGGTTCATGGGGTTTATGCGTTTCACGACTGGCGTTGGATGGATCGAGGTCCTTGGGCGGGTTGGCTTGTCACGTTTCTCGTCGCTTCTGGTTTATATGTGTTATGAATGGCTGTCGCAGCCTGTTTCTGATGATCTAACGTGCAGAATGACCCAGGTGCGTCCCGACTCCAAAAGCGAAGAAGCCATTCTGCGGAAAGGTTCCGCCGAAGGGATGTCCAGCACCTTTTCCGCAGCATTCTGAGATGATTTACTCGTCCTCGGACATTTTCCACCGAAATGGAGGAACACCCAGGACGGATGGAGAGACTTGACTCTACATTGGAGAACTCGGCAACGGATGTCCTACGAGCATTGACTTCTAGAAGGCTCTTCCATAGAGCCTTGAGTCGTTCATCGCTCTCATACCGCTTGAGTAATTCTTCTTTCCACTTGCTGCGAGATTAAGTTAATCCAGCCGATGACGGTTCGAACGTTACAGAAGTGACCGATACTTGTGCTTCTTGCAGTCTTCGCAACCCAAGTCCACGCTTTCATGATTAATGGAATTGGGATGGACTGAAGGACGTGTCGATACCGTATGTAGAACGGAAAGGATGATGTTCCACCATCGTAGACTCGACGTCGTAAGTGGCCTTCAGGACGTGATAGCTGGGCAAGTCCGCGGGTCGGGGTAGTACGGCACTCTTCCTTCGTTATGGTCGACGATAAAACGGGGCCGACTACCCGGGCCAGTCGCCCTGTGAATAGCTCTAATATCACTGTTGACTTTGTTCGTCATCGGGGTGCCCGCCACGCTCGCGCTCTCGCTCTTGCTCAGGAAGACCGAGATGACCGGCAAGTCATTCTGGCCGGGAAGATGCGCTGTATGCGGGTTGTAGGTAGCGTGAAAGATGTCGAAGACGATAAACGTCCGTAAGTCCCAGCGTTCTTTGGCCAGAACTCTGATCGTCGATGGATGATTTTGTACATCAAGAGGAATCAGTTGCTCCTCCTGCATCAACCTGAGCGCGATGTCGACCATCTCCTCGGCCGGCGAAGCCCACGCATTCTGCCAGTGAGGGCTTCTCTTGGAGATGATGACGACCACTCTCTTGGCAGTCTTCCCGCTATCTGGGTGGTCCATCGCCATGTCGGCCGCACCGTAGAGGAGCACGGCGACTCTTCGGATCTTTCAGTGTACTACCGTGTTGCAGAGACGCATTCGGTCCATGCCTCGAGCACTGGAGTGAGGATTAACCGAAGGTACCTTATCGTACACAAGGCACGTGTAGATAGTTGCAGCCTTACGCTAGCAGTCGGCTGATGGGCGGTGTTGAACTGTTGATGCTGTCATAAACTGCCCGATTTAGTATCACAGTTGCGCACGGTCCCACTATGAGCTCAGGTTTGGAGGGGCACCACTTGAACTGAATGATGTCCAACCGACGCCGAGCAACATTCACTCGTACCCCCTTTCTCCCCATAGATAATCTGCTGTAAGCTGCGATGGCTTCAGACATCTCCGAAGCCATGGCTCGCCTCCATGTGAGCAGCAGCATCGACGACAAGCCGATCGACGACATCCTCTTCCTCCAGTCGCCCCGCAAACGCCGCAAGCCAGATCCAGAAGCTCTCAAGGCCGCCCTCGAGGAGAGATACCTCACTCCCTCGCAGGCATTCTCTGCAGAATGGCTCAACCGCCTGCAGCAGCGCTGGGACGAGCCCACAGACCTCGACCACCTCTTCCACATCGCCCCGACCCAGTCGCGCACCGTCACCCGCTTCATCCGCCACGGCCTCGAGGGCAGGGTCACGGGCTACAAGAACATCACCGTGCCCGCCGACCGCTATGCCGCGAACACGGCCAAGAACAGCACTAGCATAGGACGCAAGCCTGCAAACAGAGCCGACTTTGTCCGCGGCGCCGCCGGCTTCTTCCCCTTTGCGCCGGGCGGCGTCGAGAGCATCGAGGCCACGGCTGCCATGGAGGACCAGCTGCTCAGGAACGCCCGCACTGGCGAGAACGGGGAGAAGAACAAGCTGGAGAGGGTGATCAAGCTTGGAGCCGAGGGCGGCCTGCTGCATGTCGCTCCCGGCCTGGAGAGGGGGATCAACTTTGCCGAGAAGAAGAAGGCTGTAGACTCCAAGGTCGATGCCGAGAAGCAAAAGCAGGCTCAGGAGGTGGAAGAGGTGCTGGACGAGGAGCCCGAGGCTGTCCCTGAGGCTGATGACGAGGAGGCCGGGCACCAGCAACCCGATGGTCTTGCTAACGGTGATGCGCAAGAGAATGGAACGAAGGACAGCGACGAGAGCGCGGATTTCGAGGATATCGACTCGATTCTTCCAGTCGAGTTCCCCGCGTTGGAGCCGCACGGCAAACTGGCCCCGTCAGCGCGCAAGGCCGGCCGAGAATGGGCTCATATGGTCGACATATCGAAGGACATTCCCAATTTCCGCGAGCTGGTGCCAGACATGGCCAGGGAGTGGCCCTTCGAGCTCGACACCTTCCAGAAAGAGGCCATATACCATCTCGAAAACGGCGACTCGGTCTTCGTCGCAGCGCACACGTCGGCCGGCAAGACGGTGGTGGCCGAGTATGCCATTGCGCTCGCAGCAAGACACATGACCAAGGCCATTTACACCTCTCCAATCAAAGCCCTCAGCAACCAGAAGTTCCGCGACTTCCGCCAGACGTTCGACGAGGTCGGTATCCTCACCGGAGATGTCCAGATCAATCCTGAGGCTAGCTGCCTCATCATGACCACGGAGATCCTGCGGAGTATGCTGTATCGCGGCGCGGATATCATCCGCGACGTCGAGTTTGTTATCTTCGACGAGGTGCATTACGTCAACGACTTTGAGCGAGGCGTCGTATGGGAGGAGGTCATCATCATGCTCCCCGAGCACGTGTCACTCATCTTGCTGTCCGCCACGGTCCCCAACACGTACGACTTCGCGTCGTGGGTTGGCCGGACCAAGCAGAAGGACATTTACGTCATATCCACTCCCAAGCGGCCCGTTCCACTGGAGCACTACCTCTGGGCCGGCAAGACGATCCACAAGATCGTCGACGCGGACAAGAAGTTCGTCGAGAAGGGATGGAAGGAGGCCAATGCCGCGTTGAAGGGCAGCGACAAGCCCAGAGCCATCGAGTCAGCTCCTAGTCGCGGAGGTGGGAACCAGAGGGGCGGAGGTCGGGGGGGACCGCGTGGAGGAAATCAACAACGAGGAGGCGGGCGCGGCGGCGCGGCACAGCAGCGGGGCAGAGGTGGTCCGCCGCGCGCAAGTCATACTCCCGGTCACATGGGCCGTGCCGGACGGCCGGGTGGCTTTACCTCCGCCGCGCAGGACAAGAATTTATGGGTCCACCTGGTGCAATACCTGAGGAAGGCCAACCTGCTGCCCGCCTGCATCTTCGTTTTCTCCAAGAAGCGGTGCGAGGAGAACGCCGACGGCCTGACGAACCAGGATTTCTGCACCGCGCAGGAGAAGAGCGCTATCCACATGATCATCGAGAGGTCACTCGCGCGGCTGAAGCCCGAGGACCGCGTGCTGCCGCAGATCGTGCGCCTTCGCGGCCTGCTTTCCCGTGGTATCGCTGTCCATCACGGCGGTCTGCTTCCTATTGTGAAGGAACTTGTTGAGATCTTGTTCGCCCAGACACTGGTCAAGGTCTTGTTTGCAACTGAAACATTCGCTATGGGCTTGAACTTGCCCACGAGGACGGTCGTGTTCTCCGGTTACCGCAAACACGACGGTCATTCGTTCCGCAACCTACTGCCCGGCGAGTACACGCAGATGGCCGGACGAGCCGGCCGGCGCGGTCTGGACACCGTGGGCTACGTCATCATTGTCCCACCCGGCGGCGACGAGGCTCCTCCCGTCACCGATCTACGGCAGATGATGCTGGGCGAGCCCTCCAAGCTTCGGTCGCAGTTCCGGCTCACCTACAACATGATTCTCAACCTGCTGCGAGTCGAGGCGCTGAAGATCGAAGAGATGATTAAGCGTTCTTTCTCCGAGCACGCCACGCAGCAGCTGTTGCCCGAGCATGAGAAGGGAGTGAAGCTGGCCGAGGCCGATCTCGCCAAAGTCAAGCGGGACTCGTGCGAGATATGTGACGTGCACCTCGACGCGTGCCACCAAGCAGCTCAGGACTACCGCCAGCTGACAGACGAGCTGTACCGCAACCTGCTTGCCATCCCCATCGGACGCAAGATGTTCAGCGTCGGCCGCCTGATCGTTTGGCAGAAGGACGGCATCCGGACACCCGGTATTCTTCTCGCTGAGGGGGCCAGCGTGAAGAGCAACGCCGACTGCCCATCCGTGCATGTCCTGGAGATTAAGGTCGTCCGTGGCACGCGTAACTCAACTGATCTCCTGCCCTTCATACCCGCGTTCCGATCGTTGTATACGAATCTGCCGCAGGGGAAGAGGCAGATACAGTACAAGACGTGCCACGTGCCCATCTCGGATGTCGAGTGCCTCACGAAGACCATCACCAAGGGCATCGTGCCCGAAGTCTTCGCCGGCGGCGAGCCGCTGCATGATGCCCGGGACAAGCTGCTCCAGATCTGCAGGACCTGGAATTCGGACATCTGGGACGAGATGGAGATGTCGAGGTTCCGGAACTTACAGATCCAGGAGATGATTACCAAGCGCAAGGAAGCGGAGGTTGCCACATACACGTCGCCCGCGGTGGGCTGCAAGCAGTTCGTCAAGCATGTGAGTTTCAATTTGAGTCTATAGATATGTACCCGCCGCAGATCGCTGACCCGTGCTCCAGTTCGCCATGTGCCACGACCAATGGCTGATCAAGACGCAAATCGACCAACTGCGCCAGTCGCTCTCGAACCAGAACCTGCAGCTGCTGCCGGACTACGAGCAGCGCATCCAGGTGCTCAAGGACCTCTCCTTCATCGACGGCGCGTCGCGCATCCAGCTCAAGGGCAAGGTGGCGTGCGAGATCCACTCGGGCGACGAGCTCGTGCTCACGGAGCTGGTGCTCGACAACGTGCTGGCCGAGTACGAGCCGGCCGAGATCGCGGCGCTGCTGTCGGCCTTCGTGTTCCAGGAGAAGACGGACAGCGAGCCGACGCTGACGGCCAAGCTGGACAGGGGGCAGAAGACCATCACCGAGATCGCCGAGAAGGTCAACGCCATCCAGGTGCAGCACCAGGTCATCATGCAGAGCGACGAGGGCAGCGACTTCACGAGCCGCCCGCGCTTCGGGCTCATGGAGGTCGTGTACGAGTGGGCGCGGGGGATGAGCTTCAAGAACATCACGGACCTCACCGACGTGCTCGAGGGCACCATTGTGCGCACCATCACGCGCCTGGACGAGGTGTGCAGGGAGGTCAAGAACGCGGCCAGGATCATCGGGGATCCGGAGCTGTACCAGAAGATGGCGGCCGCGCAGGAGATGATCCGCAGGGACATCACGGCCGTGGCGAGCTTGTACGTGTGAGTGCATGGCGGGGCGTAAATGCGTGCCAGCAGTGTATTTGCATCTAGATTACGGAGTCATGATTATGATGAACCGACGAGACGTTGTCATCTGCTTGTGTAATACTAGTTTGGAGATCAAGGATCAAAATTCCATTCCATACCGCGCCTGTCGTGAACTGTCATTATGCATTAAGAAACAGATATGCCCATTCCACTGCCGCCCGGTTCTGCTTACCACAGCCCGTCCATCTCAGCCATAGCTTCCTCGTCATCGGCGAAACTGTCCTTGGGCCCCCCATTCTCGTCAGGCGCCTTCGCTGCATCCTCCGTCGCTCTCAACGGCTTCGAAGACATCCCACCAGCCTCAACCTCCGCCATGAGTGCATCCAAGTCGTCCTCCGCCTCCTCCACCGCCAACGCTGCAGATTTCCCACCCCCAAAGGTACTGCCAACAGCTGGCCGCGAAGCAGGCGCCCGCGCCTCTTCCTGTTCCATCATCAGGGCATCCAAGTCCTCCTCGTCAGGTCCATCATCCGCCGCCGCCGCCGCCGTCACCGGTCCGCCAAACAAGCTGCTTGCCGGCTTCCCGCCTCCTCCGCCGAACAGACTCCTTATCGGTGGCGCAACCTCCGCCTCGGCCATCAGCGCGTCGAGGTCGTCCTCGTCCGGCTCCCCGCCGCCGCCCGTCGCAGCGGGGGCCGTTGCCCGTGGCGTGGCGTCGTAGATGTCCTCGTCGCCGAACAGATCTTCCCTGTCCGGCGTCGCGGGCCTGTCGCTCCCAGCCGCGGCTGCGGCGGCGGTGGTCTTGGCCCTCTCGAAGATGGGCGCTATCCTCGCTGGTTCTCGCGGCGCTGCCTCATCTGCAGGGCGCGTATCATCGTCAGCAACATCGTCAAAAATGCTGTCCCGCGGCTTCCCCTCGTTGATCCAGTCCATCCGCGCCTTGTGCATGGCCGTCTTGTGGCCCGCCTTCTCGACCATGGCCAGGGCGTCGAGGAACTTGGCTTTTGGGAAGAGGTCGTCGAGCCAGATCTGGTAGAAGGACAGCAGGCGCGAGGCGTCGGACCACTCGTGCCCTTTGCCCTTGAGGTGGAGGTGGCGAGCGCGCTTGCGCAGTTTTGGGATGCCGGGTTCGGAGAGGAGTCTGCGCACAGGCATTTACATGTTAGAAAGCTACTGGGAGGTGGAATGGATGGTGGGAGAAGGCAGGGGAGGTGTGGGAGCGCACCTCGCTTCGTCGAGCTTGACTCGTGGTACGGTCACGCGCTTCTTGACCTCGACTTGCTCGTCGATGCCGAGGCCGCTGGGCTCCTTGCGCTTGTTATTGTTCTTGCTCTTGCTCGCCGGGCTGGGGGAGCGGAAGGGGTTGTCGGAGAGGTCGCCGTCTAGGAGGTAGTCGTCGAAGTCTGCCGCTGCGGACTCGCGCGCGGGTGGTTTGGAAGCTGTTTTCGAAGGCATCGTAGCTGCGGTCGTGGAATTATCATCCGTGTCGTGTGTTAATGCAGCTTGTCTGTCGTATGCGATGCTGGGAGTCAAGACTGTTTTAAGTGGTGATGAGACGCGACTTGACGCGTTTGGCAAGCCACATGTGAAAGCTGGTCCGTGCGCCCCGCTGTGGCTGAAATGTCACAAGTGGCTGATCGGGACGAGGCTTCATGACAGCCCCACTAATTTCAAGCTTCACGTTCCTGACCTCGAGCTTCATTTGCGACCTCACATCGTCCATCGCTTGGGAATTGGTTGCCTCTCCTCGCCCTACGGTCACCCGCCACCATGTCGACCACTCCCGCACAGACGTACGTCCCGAGCAAGACGCTCCAGACCGACTATCCTGTAAGATATCCCGCCCAATCGCCCTCGGCAGACGTACAATGACGAGCAAATGCTGACCTTCGCATCCGATCCCAGCTCATCGACAATGACCCGTACGTCCTGCCCCGATGCCCCCCGGACTCCCGGCTCCTCGTCCAACCCCTCTGACGCGAGGTTACTAACCCGGCTAAACCAACAGACACTTCACACGAGTGATCCGGTACGCGCGGCCGTCCGACTACGCCTACGGTATCGGTGCGGCGGCCGCCGGCCCCGGCCTGCTGTTGACCATGGAGAAGTTCGCGCCATCACACGTCGGCAAGGGCGGATTCGCGAGTGCCCTGCGGCTGGCCGGTGCCATCGGCGTCGGTGGCGGCTTCCTCTACTTCTATCAACGATCAATTCGTACGTCACCCCTCCCAGCAGCCGTATCCCTCAGCAAACGAGTTCCCTCACGAGCTGCTTGTGTTTCCGAGTAACCCAGAGAATAGTCCGAGAACGCTGACATTATTGTTCCCTTCACAGTCCGGTTCTACGGCATGTCCGAGAACGCGCGCGAGGTGCGGATGGACATGCGCGAGATGGTGGACCGCGTCAAGGCGGGCCAGACGCTGTATGGCGAGAGCAAGCTGTCGCCCGCGCTGCAGGGCACGGCGGCGCGGCAGAGCCGCTACTCGGCCCTCTTCTTCGGCGTCATGCCGTGGTTCAACTTTGTCAACCACGGCCAGCACGGCGTCGACACGGCCAAGTACTACCAGCAGGCCGAGCGGGAGCTGGAGGCCGAGAGGCTGTCCAGGGGAGGGGCGTGAGTGGAAAAGGTCGATGGTGTTATTTTTTTTGGCGGGCTTGGGGTGGGCGCTGTGTTGTATATAGGGGGTTAGATGGCAGTCCCGTGTGTCGAGTCAATAAGCCGTTCTTTTTTTTTCTGTCGACCTACTTTACGTGGAGTACATCGACATCCCTCCCTCCAGTCAGTAAGCTGCCATATCTCACACGAGCATATGGAGATTACAGTACAGACGAACTCATCTCGCGGTTCACATGATTTCTACAGCAACACTCTGGAATCTAGTCATATCTCCAGTTCTGCGTTGACACGGAATGCCCCAGGAAGCAGTAACCGCAACGGCTTCGCCATATAACAAATGTCACAATGGTCCAGCAGTGAGGATGCTGTCACACGCATAAGGTAGGGAGATGAGGAACACTGTCAAGCAGCTTGAGTGACAAGGGATCCTACGTCTACTGTAATCCGCAACTGACCATCGATACCAACTATTACTCAATGTGAGATGCATGCGGTCACCATGTCGCGGCAGTCTAGACCAAACCGTAGGATTGATGGCAGCGAAGCCGGCGCGGCCTGTGTGCGGCATCAAGCAACCATATACTTCGAACCAATATCCCGCCTTTGTTGAAGGGTAGGAGTTTGATGGGCCAACAGCTATAATGGCCCCAGTCCGAAAACGGTCATCCGTCACCTCGGGAAGTGTTTCAACGGTCCGGTCTAAGGATGTCTAAAACCGCTCGAGTCCTCGATCAGTCGCGGGGAGGCTAGGTAGTTATAGCCAAACGGCCATCATTATTCCGAGGACCTAGTCGAGTAACCATGCCAGGAAAGCAACAGGCAATAAATGCTTCCAATAGTTCATTACCCCAGATTTCAGCGCACATCTTGGCTCTGGACATTATACCCGGCAGCAAACATTTACCACTGGCAGTCTCGGCACACGGAGGTCTGGAAGCATGAAGGAGAGAGGAGCGGCAAGCGGGCCGGGAGGCTCAAAACCAGTGACAGACCCCACACGGCTGCGACACTCCGAGTGCCCCCAATCTCGGAGCGATTGTGATTGCGTCCGTGAATCGAGTCTCGACTCCACGTGCGCAATCCAAGGACGTTATACATGAAATAGCAGTAATTTAGGGCAGGTACGTAACAGGAAGCCTGCACGTGTACGACCCTTAGCTGTGTGTCCCTTTAAGGCAATCTCTCAGGTACTCCAAGGCTGCCCGCAAACTTGGAAATTTACAGTACTTGTCACAACACGGCGGGTCACTCCCAGGGAGAGACATACATAGGTACGCAGTAGTTGGGAATGTCTCCTGTTGAAGGCTGCGGTGCAACTTAAATGGTTGCCTCGCCACCGTCTTACCATATCTACCGCAGAGGAACACAGAAAGCCTCCAGAAGAGGCAAGGTGTACTTACACAAAGAGAAACCTGTAATTGCCGAGCAAATATAAGATAATTGATGCGGTACCTGAAATCTTTCGCTGCCAGATCCGAGTCTCGTACGGGAGCAGACGCTGTCAATAACGCTCGTGAATAACTGACGACTACCCGAGGTGCTGTGGATGCCGAGACTGGGCTTGTTGCCATACGACTCGAGGGATCGGGATTTAGGACATGCAATCACGGATCGACGGTTCGTATCCTTGCCTCGAGTCGCACGGCATTCCTACTGCTTCTTTGGGACCACCTACTACTGCCAGCCCGCTCTCCGAAAGGCTTCCGTCAAGACAGCGGCTGAATAGGCATGAATAGGGGGCTTCGGTACACTTCCACCATGCATCTGTGCTTACTGTAGTACTTCTCAGCTGATGCATGCTGTCGATGGCGCTCACCGGGTTTATGACCCTTGAAAAGGAGACACAGGAGAAGACACCTCAAAAAGCATCCCAAAATTCTTACCATGGGTACCTACCACCGTTGAGATCTTGTTCGGATTGATAGACAATCAGGAACAAATAGGCAGGCACGACAGTCACGACAGAACAGGCAGGACAACTCCCTTGCGTCGATCGATTGATTAGTGGATAGAGTGGACCCTGAAAATGGAACCGACACCCCCTTCGGAGCTATTCCTGTTTTGCTCCTTCCGTCGCTGTCCATGGTTCCACGAACAGTGACACACACTGCCCCCCTGAGAACCCCAGTCGGGCCCACCCAGGCCAAGTACCTGACCAATTAGGTTTGGGTCGTCGCCGTCACCCCCTTTGTTAAGGGCAACGTGTCCTCATGATAAAGAGCTGACGTCCTCCCAACTCCCAGATCTCCCAGGCTTCGACTTCAGACAACTCTCTCGAATCATCACACCCGCAGCAAACCCAGTGCGGCTAGTTCGAACTCTCTGAGTCACTAGACTCTTGTACACGTACCATCATCATATGGACTGAAATTTAACTGGGCTATTTGTATCAGGAACTGGGACGGCGCCTCGATACTGCCCTCTATCTCTCTTTGCACCACCATTTCTCAACGCATCCTCGCTTGATCCACTGATCTAGTCAGCGTAGAGAAGCAACAAGTCCTCCTATTACCACACCACCGCAAACACGGATAACATGGACTCCTACGACTACGGCACGCCAGAGCCGAACGTGAAGTTCGAGCCCTCGCCCACCGAGTCCTTCATGTCGACACCGGGTGGCGAGTACCCCAGCCTCTTCGGAAACTCGCCCATGCCGTCGACCATGAACCCTCGAGACATCATGACACCCGAGTCGACACATCATGACGAGGACCACAACGACAGCTCTTCCCGCTCAGGTGGTGACCGAGACGCGGCGTCCTTGACGCCAGAACCGGGCACAGGCGAGAAGAAGCAGACGAAGAAGAGGAAGTCGTGGGGCCAGGTCCTTCCAGAACCCAAGACAAACCTCCCTCCAAGGTAAGAATCGTGTTCGTGCCTCGTCCTCCGGACAACCGCTAACCTTCACTCTAGAAAGCGTGCCAAGACGGAAGACGAGAAGGAGCAGCGCAGAGTCGAGCGCGTCCTTCGCAATCGGCGAGCAGCACAGTCATCCCGCGAGCGTAAGCGCCAGGAGGTTGAGGCTCTCGAGAAGAAGAACCAAGAGCTCGTCGACAAGCTCGACAAGGCCCACCACATCATCGAAGAGCTGCTCCAAAAGCTGGGCTCATCGGGTTCCTCGCCGTCATTCGAGGCCCTCAGGCCAAACCCCATCACATTCTCGCAAGAGCTGTTCAACTCTCAAGACGGCCATATGGCGTCACAAACAACAGCAACCTCTTCCCTCATGGACGGCATCATAATGACCGCGCAGTCAAGTAATAACACGGTCAATCCAGCCTCACTATCTCCCACCCTCTGCCCCATTCCCGAGGCGGACGAGGAGGACTGGCTCGTCCAGAACGAGACCACGGCCCAACCTGTTGCCGCCGAGGCCCCGGCTACTTCCGAGGAGACTTCCCCCGACGCGACACAACTTCCTGCCGCGAAGTTGTGCTCAGACCTGCAGTGTCGGTCGGCGGAAGTATCTCCTCAGTCGCAGCCTACGGCCTCTCAACAGCAACAGCTATGGCTCTTCCAGATTCTTTCCTGGTTTCTTCAGCTCCAGACAATTTCGGCGTGTCAGCGTCCACTCCTTCAGGTGGCTATGTCGATGAAAGCGGGCTTCTCGCTTCCCCCGACGCCAGCGATTTTGAATACGATCATCTGGCTGGTGACGACGCGGCGGCTTACTTCCCCGGAGGCAGCCAGTACGACCACTTCGACATCACCGAGTTCCTCACGGACGATATCAACCCCTCCTCTACCGGCGAGCGCCAACAGCAGCAGCACGGTCTCAGCGACCGCGCGGGCGCCGGCCTCTCGCTCCCCGACTTTGCGACTCCGGAGTCTTCGGCGGATCCTTTCCTGCAGCCCCCATCTGGCGCGTCCCTTGAGGGATGCGACGTTGGACGTATTGCGGTTGGTGGTCTCTAAGACGACTCCGGACGTTGACATGGTCGATGGAGTCGAGCGGTCGGCGACTGACGCGGACGATGGATCGCCGTCGCCGCAGCAGAGGCAGCAGCAGGGACCAGGATTGGAATATCTGAAGTACGTCTCGGAGTTTTACAGTGGGCGGCTTCCGTCGATGGAAGTCCTCTTTACGCTGGCATGGTATTGCGAGGTTGAGATGAAGAAGTCGTTTGAGAGGCAACGCGAGGCTGGGACGCAGCAAGAGGAAGCCGATGTGGCCAACACAGAGGCGAGGATGCGGGACTTGGTAATGCTGGCAATGCCGGATACGACACCTGAGTCTCATAAGGAGGGAAGCGTGCTTGGACCCTTTGGGCCCCAATCCAACCCCTGAACTCCAGAGTCTGATTGATGGATTAGATCAAGCGTTGTTTTGCTTTTCTTTTTATCACGTTATCACATGAGGTTCACGGGTCGCAATGGGGGGGATACAAAAACGTGTAACATTGACGGCTGAGGCGTTTGTGATTTCTGCCCGGTCCCGAAGCACGGTACTTCGGAGACGGCAGTGTACTCTGGTCTAATGGCCCAGTTCAGATATGGCGGACAATTGACTGCTTTGCTGACACTCTGTGTGTGTGTGTGTGTGTGCGTGCGCCATGGTCTCTTGAGATGTGATATCAACCGTCTTGACCGTGCTGCATATGTCTGCCTCAATAATAACTTGAAGCTGACGGAACCGACGACGACTACACAGCCTGCCAGGTCACGAAAGGATATTCTCGGCCCCGGTCTTGGCGCCCGTAACGGTGTCGACTCCGGACCGTCGTCTCGGTTTCAGCAAACAACGAAGCACTACACACTCGAGATGATGCTTGCTCACGCGTCAATCATCAGCTTGCTACGACGTCATCTACACTACATGTATGCCTTAGAGCTGACGGTGGCAGATAGATGCATTAATTGCAGTAATAATTCGATCTACATGTACCTTGACTTCGTCCACCTCGGTCGACTTCGGGCCTGCTCCCTCTTCGCATTCCCATATCTCCCTCTAGCAGCAACCCGCCCCCAATCTAACACGCGCCACTCGGCACACCTCCCTCCACCCCAACGCACCAGACCCCTTTTGCCGAACCCGTCCTCTCGAAAGCCGGTGGAAGGCCAGCCGTCGAGCCGGGTAAATTGCTCGACATAGATTGCCTAGCCCTGCCCAGCCAAGCCGACTTCATTTGCGCCCTCTTGCCGTCTGACCGCCGGCCGCGTGCCGCACATATTAACTTTCTTGTCTATGCCTTTTGATGTTAATCTATTATCCCTTCCCCAGATTTCCGGGGTATTGATGCATGGGTTTCTCTTTGTTCTCTCGCCTTCCATGCTGATACTGCGCAGCACCTTGGCACTCACTCGCAACCATGTCTGGGTCACGCTACCGATCCTCGACCGCTCGAGGGAAAATGAGCGAAGCCGAGATATCCTGCCCGGAGCCACAGTAGCCAACCGAGCAGGACCTCCAAATTGATTGCGATGGGGTCTTATGACGAGCGTGCTGCATTCCCCCCTTGCCCGTATCCCGGAAGAGGTTGAGGTGTGGAAGGTAGGTATATATTGTGGAAAAAGCTTGGTATCTCCTGATTCCCGGATGCTCTTGTTGCACTTTGCTGTCTCTGTTGATCTGGTGGCGTTCTTTCTGCCGGCATATACCTCTCGAAGTGCGGTTCAGTCCAAGTGGTCTGTAGTTCCAAGTGTTGCAACGCCGCCCGCCATGAAGTCAGTCTCGGTGATGCTCGCGGCGCTAGCTGCCAAGGAGGTTTCCGGCCATGCGCTCTTCCAGCAGCTCTGGGTTGACAGCATTGACATGATAAGTCTCTTCCCCTCTCAGACTCCCCAGGACTCTCAAAGCTGACATCCACAGCACGGCTCGCAATGCATTCGCATGCCCCAGTCCAACACGCCCGTCACGAACGTAGCCGGCACCGACATCCGGTGCAACGTCGGCGGCGCCAGAGGGGTAGGCAAGAAGTGCCCCGTCAAGGCCGGCTCGACAGTCACAGTCGAGATGCACCAGGTACGGCCCCCAGCCCTCCTTTCGCCGCCCTCGTACTAACCCCGACCAAAAGCAACCCGGCGACCGCTCCTGCGGCAGTGAGGCCATCGGCGGCGCGCACTACGGCCCCGTGATGGTGTACATGTCCAAGGTGGCCGACGCGGCGACGGCGGACGGGTCGGCGGGGTGGTTCAAGATCTTTGAGGACGGGTGGAACAAGAAGGCCGGCGGCGGGTCCGGCGACGACGACTACTGGGGCGTCAAGGACCTGAACGCCTGCTGCGGCAAGATGGACGTCAAGATCCCCGAGGACATCGCCCCGGGGGACTACCTGCTCCGCGCCGAGGTCATCGCGCTGCACACGGCGGGCTCGAGCGGCGGCGCCCAGCTGTACATGAGCTGCTACCAGCTCACCGTCAGCGGGACGGGGACCGCGACCCCCGCCACGGTCAAGTTTCCCGGCGCGTACAAGTCCAGCGACCCGGGCCTCCTGGTCAACATCCACGCCGCGCTGAGCACGTACGTCGTCCCCGGACCGGCCGTGTACTCGGGCGGCACGACCAAGAGCGCGGGTTCGGCGTGCTCGGGCTGCGCGGGCAGCTGCAAGGCCGGGTCGGGCGCGACTGGCACGGCGATCGCGGTGGCCGCGCTGCCGACGAGTCCTGCTGCTGGGGCGGGTCCGGATGCCGCTGGCGGGAGTGCTGGTGGTGCTGCTGCGGGTGGGGATGCCGGGTGCGCGGTCCAGGCTTTTGGGCAGTGTGGCGGGAACGGGTATACTGGGTGCACCAGCTGTGGGGTGAGTGTCCTTCCCTACCCTTTTGACACATGAGAGTAATCCGTGGGCTGACTTCGATGTGTTGCCAGACCGGCGCGACTTGCAAGGCCGTGTCGCCGCCGTACTACTCTCAGTGCGTGCCGTCGTGAAAGAGTGGGAGGTGTCGTTTGACATGGTTGGAGGCCGTTTGTGCATTTTGAGTAATGGTTTTTAAGGATCATCATGTTCTTCAGCGTAGCAGGAGTGATTATCCATTGAAATAGAGCATTTTCATTCCCTTGCTCTCCACAACCAGAGGAGTTGATAAGATACAGTACCTAGAGGTACGGCTGAAGCACCTCGGTCGTCTTCGCCCAGATCCGCCCCTTGGCTCCCTTCCGCAACTCGCCCAGCACCTTCTCATTCGCCACAGTAGCGCCGCGCTGGTCCACCAGAAACAGCCCGCCGTTCTCCTTCCCCCGCGTCGTCAGGCCGGGAGGCACAGACTCCCCCAGCGGCACGCCGTGGCCGCCGTACTTGGCGCTCGTGATCAGGTACAGCGTCCGCTGCGCCGACTCCTTGATACTCATTGCCGCCAGCCAGAAGGCCGGGGCGAGCACGACGTTGGCGAGCAGCTGTTGGAACCACCGGCCGCGCCAGCCGCGGTTGAGGTTGCCCGTGTTCACGAGCCCGGGGTGGGCGTGGATGAAGGCCACGTCCGCGTTGGCCTCGGCCAGCTGCTCCATGGCCGCGGTGAGCATGGTGATGGTGTGGGCCAGGCACTTGAAGCGGCCGAAGCTACCCGGCTTCTCCATGTTGAGGTCGTTGAGGTCTATGCGGGTGGTTTCGAAACCGGCGCCTAGGATGGCGACTACCCTGCCTTGGGTGGGTGATGCTTTCAGGAGCGGGAGGAGGTGCTGGATGAACAGGATTCGGGAGTAGTGCCCCAGCGACTGGCTGATGATCAGGCCCTCCTCAGTTTCTTGATGATATTTAGTACACAGATATACATGCCTGGCAGGGAGACTGCAGTCAACAACTCACCCTCTCGGCCACCAAGCGGGGTGTACCCGGCAGACAGGAACAGCAGGTCCAACGTGTCTTCCCTCTGTCTTATCTCTGCACAGACGCGTCTGACCTCGGCGAGGAGCGACACGTCACCGGCGACCCAGACGAAGTGCACGTCCGGGTTCTGGACCAGCAGGGGCTCGAGAGACTCGTGCACGCGCACAGCCGACTCCGTCCTGCCGACGATGTAGATGCGCGCTGCACATCCCTCCTTCCTGGTCGCCAGGACAAGCTCCTGCAGCGCCGCCTGCCCGATGCCCGACGTCGCGCCGACGAACACGGCGGTCCGCGGGCAGGAGGAGGGGTCGATGCGCTCGTTGGACATGCGCACCTGCGAGAGGGTCACGGGCGGCTGGACGGGCATGGTGAAGGGGTAGGATGAATGTGAGGGGAGCGATTATGGTGGAGAGCGATGCAAACTGAAGGAAGTGCCTGAACGACAGGCGCTCGTGAGATGCATCTTTGTATACCTGGTAGGTCATGGACGCGGCGTGGCTGCCTGGCATGTCGGAGTTCTAAAGGAACCCGAACTGGAATCGCTTCCATAAGTCCACGTGAATGAAGCCTCTGTATCTCGAGCTGCATAATTTACACCGTATACGAAATACATACGGTAATAAGTTCCAGGCGTCATACGATCCTCGTTCTCCGCTTCAGACTGTTCCTTGGATTGCTGGCTCTCGCACATACAACAACAGAATTACCTGACGACAGTAATGTGTAGTCTAGTCTAAAAGAGGTAAACGAACTTGGGGCGCTGACAAATGCATGTGCGTGGCTCTGCCCCGCCCATCTTCCATCGAATATCAAGGATCAGAAGCGATCGTCCTTCAACCACCAGCAGTACATCTGCAGCTGGCCTTGTGGCGCAACGGTAGCGCGTTCGACTCCAGCAATCCTTCGGATTGGCCGCAATCGAAAGGTTATCCGTTCAAATCGGGTCAGGGTCATTATATTTTTTTTCAGCTCACTTTTGTGAGCTGAATTCATTGACCATTCATCAGAGATATTATTTTTATTTCTTTCTGAAGCGATATGGGGGTTAGCACCGCTGTTGGGTGGTTGATCGTGTGTTGGATTGCTACCTGGTACTCTTTAGAGGTTCATTTACAGTTTGTCGAACAGCAGGCGGCCCTACTAGGACGGCTATCCGATTGGCCCGCATGTAGCTGTACCAAACAGAGCATAGCACATGGCCAGCAAGACGACAAAGACATCAAAGTAGAGAGAGGCAGTTGCTAAAACTTCATGGAGGCAGCTCTACGATGCTAAGGCAAGAATCTGTCAAACGCAGGAAGGTATGTTGCGGGCCAGGCGGGTTGCTCGCTATAAAATGGCAGGCTTTTACGCAGTCCCGATTTTTCTCTCTTCAACAGCAATCAACCATCCTTTACCTCTAATTTGGTGCCCTACTAATCAGCACTGCTTTAACGTCCTGAGAACTAACTTATGTGGTTAGTTCTAGGTTGGCTGGCATCTTGGGGACTTGGGACTTCGAACCTAGGTAACCATCATCAACATCATCATGAACCTTGAAGTTACCTAACCACCTATCGAGCTCCGAAGCTCGGTCACTCTACATTGCCCATTTCTTGTCCCAGCCCATATAATCGTCCAGAGCAGACGGAATCAAGGCCTGTACAAATCATGTCCCAGAAACCGTCCCGATCGTCGTCCCTCTCGCATCTCAACCCTCTTGCAGGACCCTTTCAATACTACATTGGCGAACTGGACCATCTCGGCACTCATGCCTTTATATTCAAGTTGTCAAGTCGTCATGGCTTCCATTTTTACGGAAAGGCATCAACTTTGGCTTACTGAAATGCAATGGGCATTAGTGGAGATACGCTATCCTACAATCGTCATCACCGACGAATTAGGCATCGCACAGTACCTCAGTACGATATCGCGAATCCCCGAGGCGGTGACCACGGACGTCACCACGTTCCGAAAGCACCCAGTCCTTATCAAAGAAGCTACGAGGCTGGGCAGATTTTTTGTCTCGTCGGAAGTCTATCACACAGACTGGCTACCGGGTCTTGCTGGGATCGGGATTCGAGCACAACCATTCCTCCAGAATCGCAGGCATTACAAACCTCTACATCTACGCTACCGGAGCCAAATGGTCGCGCACGCAAAGGCACAACGAGGACATTTGGCTCTTCTCCGCGATTGGCAGTGGTGTAGGAAAGCCTAATACCCGGGTCGTTCTTACCCTGGAAGCCCGAGAATCGGCTGCAACTCGAATTCTGATGTCTGATGATCCGATTCTTTGCGTTCAGCCGTTGGAAAAGCCATGTATTGCTTGAAGGGAGTATGTATCCTCGTACCTTCTGGATTGGGGTCCAAGGACTGAACTGAGAGGCATTTGCTTCCAAAAACTGTGTCGCTGTCCTCGATACAGAGGAGAGCGAGTGACGTCGGGAAATCACTACAACTTGATATGGTTTCTAGCTGCTGCTAGATCCAGCTAAAGGCCGGTGTTCAACCCAATTCTACTGTTTCCCCAGTGGACCGGATAGCAATGAACCCAACACCAATTACAGGCGCTACGCAAGGGAATCTGCTTCTTTGAGGATGTCATCACAGAGATCGTCCCGTGCAAGACGCCCGGCAAGTGGCAACGAGAAGCCACTGACCTGGCACTACACCGCAAACAAAGGAGTGTGATGCCACCGTGGTGCTCGGTTCCCGCCTTCGTCTGCTGGTAGTTCGAAGGGAAGATCGGCACCATCTCTTACATGCCAGCTCTCACGAATGAACGAAACCAGCACATCCAACTTTCCTCCTTTTAAACAATTTATCACTCTTTCAAGTTGTTCAATCTGACTTTCGTTGACTACTTCGGTCGACTTGTGATCTTCAGTCATAGGCAAAAGGTAAGTACTACTATTCTAGATTCATACTTCGGTCGCTAACTCCCTCGAAGCCCACGCCAGATTGTATCGAGTTCAAAGATGTCTTCCCAGATCACTTCAGCAAGACAAACAGGGTGTAGACACTTGCAATGCTAATCAGTGCGATGCTAACCAACACCAACGTTCCGGCGCCATCTGTGTACGTCACGCAGACAGATCTAAGGATAACTCTAGATCCTGAGGACGCGAGTCTCAAAGGAATAGTCATAATGACAAACTGCCAAACGCAAAAGAAATGCTAGCAACGGCGATGACTTGGACGGTTCTACACTCTTGGGAGACATTGAAGCCGAAGTTCTGGCGCTGACGGAGTGTCATGGGAAGATACGACGTACGAAGCCTACAAGAATTTCATCGCCACACACAAGAAGCATTAAAATATCCGTACCAAAAAGAAATGCAAGGTCAACGCATACTTTTGCTATAAAGCTTGAGGGCTCTCGACATAAGCAAACCAAACAAGGTACACAAACTAAAAATACAGTGACCTAGATAAGCCTCTTTTGCGGAAGAGCGTAGCTTGTAGATGAGCTTAGACGAGGGCGGCCAGGAAGCCATAAACTTCTGCGAATCTACCAACCGGCGCTGGCAAACGTGACAACCGTCTCTGTTATGATAGAACAGGAAACCAATGCGAGGATACGGCTTGTCAGTGACAGTACTCGACGCCGTATCGTTCTATTACCAATGGCGCGTGACGCCAGAAGACCGATGGGCCATGATAATCGTCGCCCCGGGCGGATATTGAATTGGACAGCTACTGCGATGACATCGTACTCGCATCCGAGACACTGGAATAACACACGGTGGCGTTCAGGACTGCCTTGGACGGGTTGAGAACACGGAATATCTCTATTGGCCCAAGAAAGACCTTCATCGAATTCACAAATGCGACAGTCCTGGGCCGCCTCGTCGACTCGTTAGAGCTAGACAAACGAGACATTATCTCCTTCGGAGAGGACTGGCTCGCACGCATCAGCGGCTTCCTCTCTCCTCTTTTTCCCTTCTCCTGTGTTGGTAGACTCGAAGTTGTCGAGTTTACACTGTTCAAGAAAGGATTTTCGTTGTTTTTGCCCTGTCTTGTCTTCTGCCAATTTCTGTCACTAACATGGCAGAGAATGGCGAGCGCGTCTGGTCGGCCTGGGTGCAACCGGCTTTAACCATCGCCATCGGTCTCGTCACCGCTGGGGTGGCTTTTCTGGCGTTCCGCTCGTATATATCACCTACCTTACCTTACCGAGAAAGTTGTGGCTCAAAGGCTTTCGGATAACCGTTCACCTGCGACCAGTGCAAGAAGGACTTCAAGTCCGCCGCTGAACTCGCCTTACACAAACGCCACATCCACTCAGACGAGAGGCTGTATCTTTGCGACTAGTGCGAGAAGGACTTCAAGACTAAGGGTGCCCTCCGTGAGCACAAAAATGTTGTCCACTTGGATGAGAGGAATTTCCCCTGCGACCAGTAGCCTTCTTCAGCATTCCACTGACACCACAGGATAGATCTTCCATCGTCTCGGAAGCTTCAACTCGTACGCCTGGGCTGGAAAATATCGAGAACGCCATCGAAGGACAGAAGGCTGGGACCGGGCAAACGATACACAGACGGATAGTCCCGGCGAAACCTCGATCGACTCCATCAGGGAGTACGTGAAGAAAGAGTTGGTAGACCTTGAGACGCGGACGATGCAACGAGAAAACGCTCTATACAACAGATTCAGTAGCAAACTGAGCGATGTTGACACGAAGGTGGACACAGTGACCGAGAAGGTCGACGCGCTGTCGAACGTTGTCGAAAAGCAGAAGGAAATCGAGAAGGAGATCCAGGACAAGGAGACGGAGCTTTGACAGCAGAGATACGGAAATACGTTCGATTTTGCCCAAAATGTAATGAGAATCAGATTCTCAGGTCAAAGCCACACGGACACATGGAGCCAATCATCCCGGAGCCTATACCATTCCACATGGTGTCGATGGACTTCGTTAAGGTCGACGACGCAAAGGCGACAGCCCAGCCATGGAAAGGACAGGATTTCGAGTCCATCATGGTGGTGTGTGCAAATTCTTGAAGAAGACACTGCTGATCCCGGGACGGACAGACTGGACAGTAGAGGAATGGGCGAGTGCGAGAAGCCCTTCAAGACGTCCGGTGGCCTCGTTCAACACAAACGCAATGTCCATTCAGACGAGAGGAACAGAAAGAGATTTTATTTCTGAACTAGTACGTTCTGCTTGTTCATCAAAGAGTCTTACTATTTCCGCGTCAACAGGATCTCGGCCAGGTCTCGAAGCCGGGGGGATGAGCTGTTGTCTGGAACAGATACGAAGGTTCAAAATTACCGGAAGACTCAAATATTGGCTTCTTACCTCATCATCTAAACTACCTCCCTTGATTTACAGTTCTCGTCACAGACACAATTTGACTGCTGTCAATCTCCTCGAAAACGGTCCCAAGCAACCACCAGCAATTGGGATGTCCAGATGTCTAGCCATGAACGCCCTGTATCTCAGTGAGGCTGTGACTGTCGCGACGGGGGTAGTAGACGAACTCACAGGATCCCTAAACCACATGAGCATCTCCTTGAACTTTCCCACCCCGATGTCCTCGTTCATCCCGTTATACCTTCGAACAACGCCTTATCCCCTTTTATCACCAATTCTAGTCAATAACCGCACATGGCTTGAAAGACCACCCAGTACCAGGTCTCCGCGCCCAAGCTCAACTGAGAGCAGTGGAATCCCAGAATCATCCACTGGAGTCGCGAGACCTCCTCTTACGCCGCCGACGACAACTTCGAAGTCGTCATCACCACAACCACCGCCGCCCCCGACCCCGCCCGTCTTCGTCCCTGGTTCCGCCTCTGATTGACGTCAGTTGACCTGCTATCGCCGATGACGAACAGAAAGTCTGTGTGTCGGCTGACGCCAACACATGTTCAATGTTTATTAGCGAAATGGCCGGGATCGGTATTGCGGTTGACGGTCAAGATGTAGAAGACTATCGGCCTATCTTTTCCCTGCATAGAATCAGTCGTCAAGATTAGGACGCCCTTAAGACGTGGCTCGGCGGCTACCATGCGTCTAAGACGGCTGTTCATGGCGTTATATGGCGTAAGGATGGTGATATCTCCCACCTTGATGCTCGGGACGTTACTGAGCAATTCTAAGATCAGACCGAGGGTAGTAAACCTAGCCTGTTCGTCGGTGTATCGCGAACCCGTCGTGTCTTCGACTTCGCACCCACCGATCCGGCGTACGAAAGCCGGTTGAACGCAGCCATTTTTCCAAACGCGACCTCAGTTCAGGATATTTTCTGCATAACCAGGCCTCGGTATCTGCGACCTTGGGGTGCCTGTCACCGCAATGACCTGACAAACTCCCGAAGCCGAAAGATCAGCTGGACCGCTTGAAGGTGGTCGTGAAGGAGGTCAACGAGATCCGGAAGGAGTTCGACGCCTTCGTCAACGATTACGGCGAGGACGACTCGGTTGATAGACTGGATCGACGATTGCACCGCGCGGAGGTCAAACTGGGCCTCTCTGAGCCGACAAGGAAGAAACCCAAGCCGAACTGCCAAGATCAGCAATACGCGCGCAGAGGAAGGCCAGGGAAGTGACGGCGAGGACTTGCGGGAGATCTCATGCCCAAAGGACGTCGCGCCTAGTCTAGGCTGCAGATGTCGCCGTATCTGAAACCCGTAACATCTGCGTAGAACAGTTCGCGTGCGAGGTCAAAACCGCCGAGAACCATCCGCAGTTGTTCGTTCATCACGAATGTTGGCTTACCATATGACCATACCCCAGATCGTACTTCGGTGGGCCAGGTTCCGCCCACTGATCCTGGCTGGAGATCCACGACAACTGCCGCCGACAATCATGACGAAGTACGATAAAACACTCGCCGTGCTGTTCTTGAACATGTTTGCCCTACAGGGACAAACTTCGACGCTAGAAAGGGTTCAGCTCTGACTTCCGGCTTCCTCGCTGACACTGACTTTCGCAATGTCTCGGGTTAAAGGCCAGTAGCATTTGTCCCTGCTGGCATGTGGTGTGGTACACGGCACGTCGGCATTCATGACGATATATTCCATGATATTGCGGAGAAGGCGGCCAGGTGCGTTCTCTGGTGTATTGTCGCCATGAGTGTTGTTGGGGGAGGCAGTGTCAGCCGCGTTCGTTTCCGGACCTGCGGTCGGTGTGCGTCGCTGTTGCCTCTTAGAGACCGTAGTTGGATCCTGCCATCTTGTCATCCTGCCATAGCAAGTTTGCTCCATGGGACCTAGACTTCCCAGCCGTGTAGATCATGATCCTCTTTAATCCGATGTCATTTCTTACCAGCAGTATCTTCCCTCCGACTGACCTCATTGCCTGACTGGCTGAGATTCTATACTGGTAAGGGGTTTGCGGAAACTCGTTCAAGATCACCTGTGTGCGGAGCCGTGTATTTTACTTCCTTCACGTTCTAATCTGCCCAGACACTAGAGTATATCCTGTCTGGTATGACTTCACGAGCGTCTCAATCAGCTGACGAGTGGGCGGGCAGTGGTGCCTTATAATTTATAATTACGACCTAATCTATCACCGTGGTGGAGTTGGGTGAGAGCCCGCTCCTGTAAGTAGTAGTCAACTTTGTTGCAAGAGTGTTCCGGGTTCGAGTCCCGTAAGGGTCTATGACCACCCTATCTCTTCGCACGCTGCTGTTTACACTTGTATCGGACATAGTGCAAGCGAACCGCCGGACTACCCGTGAAGGTGAAGTGTACCTTAGCCTGTGTTCGGCCACGGTTCATTTTTTAGTCTTTTCTCAATTTTCATTTGGTTTGGGATAAGAGGCGAAGCCGCGTCAATATGATCGCGGCCGATTCCTACTTTGCGTCTTGGCTAGTTTACTTACTCGGCGCTGGAGTCGATGATAACCTCTTTCACAGGACACATCTTATGTCTACTGCTTCGAGAGCGTCAAGTCCTAGCTGACCACAGGCACCAATGGCTTCCCAACCTACTAGGCTACCAGAGCAGCTGCGCCTTCGATATATGCGCCTACGAAAGGTCATATGTGTCCCAGCCAAGCACTTTCGTACGCTGCTGGATGACTTGAGAATCTGTAAGTCCATAGGTCGTACGTCAAATGTGCTACCCAGCGGAGCGCGGGGTGCGAGGGAACTGCGTCCGTGACGGCCACAGCATCATGTTTTCGTAATGCTGCAACATTGCATGGCCTTTTGCTGTATATATTTGATGCTTATCGGCATTAATATATGGGACCGTTCTCGTCACTGATGGCAGGTCCTTCAATGAACGCATCCCAAGAAGTCTGTATTCGTCAGTCAGGAGCACCTCGACGACGGAAGGTGCCAAACTCACCCAGTCAAAGTCCATGCCGGACAGGTCGTTCTCAAAACCCAACCCGCCACTAGCCGCCTCAAACTGCAGTGGCATGCCCGAGAGATCAAAAGACACCTCCGGCGGCGCCGTCTGCAACGGTCCAGCCTGGCCCTCACGGCCGGTCCGCGGACGGAACCCGGCTAGCATGCCGATAAGGAAATGGTGGAACCTCAGCGCCTCGTCGCACGTCTCCGTTGCCTCGGCCCAGCGGGCGCACGAATCCTCCAGCGCCCGCACCAGCACGTCGCTGTCGGGCGCTTCGTCCTGCTCGTCCGGGGCCTTGCGCCGCAGCTCCAGCTCGAGGATGAGCACCATGCCCGCCAGGATCAGCATGTGCCGCGTCTGCGCGAGCTTGTACCACGACGTCTCCAGGCCGCGCTGGAAGCCCAGAGTCGCCAGCCCCGACGCTATGCACCGCTCCCGGGAGAGCTTGTACCGCCCGTCGGTCCGGCTCTTGGCCAGGAACCGGCGGTGGAGCGTGCACATGCCCCTGTGGTACATCCCTAGGAGGCTGACGCTGGCGAAGTTGGCCTTGACTTGGATGTCGAGGCCAGCCGTGCCGCCGGCAGTGTCCGGCTTCATATGCGGAGGGAAATCTTCGTAGGCGTCGTGGAGGGCGCGGTCGACCTGGAGCACGGCCTCGTACGAGGCTGGTCCCGGACTCGTGCTAAAGTCGCTGACGCGCCCTAGTGCTTTGAATAGACGGCCTTTCAGAAGTAGGTAGGTCGTAGGAGTCGACTCCGTGAGGGGCCTCGATGGCGGGAGGACGGCGGTCTCCTCGGACAGTTCCCAGTCGTGCAGGTTCCGGGGCTCCTGGGTGTCCGAGTAGATGGCCATCATCATCCGCGGGAAGCCGCCGACGAACGAGGCCATGTCGTCCATGCTGATCACGGAGAGCCAGATGCGGCGGCGGTACTCTGCTTTGAGGACCGAGATGCCGGGCGAGTGCGAGGGGTCGCGATGGTAACCCATGTTGATGGCGGTGCGGACCAGGACGCCCGTCATGATCCACAGCCCGCGACGCATGTCGTCTTTGCGGTTCAGCTCGGCGGTCGCGTTGAGGCGCATGGTCTCGACGGTGTAGGGCAGGCATTTGGAGATGTCGCCGCTCTGTAGGCACTGCGCAGTGCGGAGGCGGTACAGTTGGCAGAGCGTCTCGGAGGTGCCTTCGTACTCCGGTGGCTCGCCGAATTGGTGGTAGGCGAGCATCGTGATTCCTAGAATTGAGAATAGGAGGCCCAGCCATATGATGTGTGTTTGCGACGGGTCTCTCCAGTGCTCGTCGTACTACAGGAGATTAGTGAGGATACAGGAGTCGGACTCGAAGGCCAAAGCATAGGATAAGCCATACCTCACGCATAAAGGTCGGTTGGTGGAGGATAGCTGAGGATATTGTCAGCAGCGTGTAAGCAGTCTAGGCAAGGCAGGGCACTTACGAGCGACAGCGATGGGAAATACTTGACGATTAAAGAAATGGGCGATCAAGCGGTCGACTTCGGACTTGGGCGGCAGGGTGGAGAGGATCTCTATCCGCTCTATCGGCTTGACCTGGCTGTAGAGGAGGCCTGAGCCATCGACAGTGTGAGAGTAGGTGGGACGGAAGTTGTAGTCATGCGTGTCTTGCTGGTCGTAAGTTTTCTTGAGGTCGTTGATCTGGTTCCGACCAAGATCAGCCAGAGTAGACGATAGACCAGGGGACAAGAAGACACGACGCACCTCTCGGAGGACAGTATACCACTCATCACCACCGTGATATACGGAGTGGGCGCCGTCTATCACCGTTTCACCGGCTCCATCCGGTTCATGGGGACCGGCGTCAAGAGGGGATGGGGGTACTGCATCACACCCGAGACTCTCAGGAGCAGGGACTGTGTGATTACCATAGCTATTCGGCTTAGCTGATGGGGCCTGGCGTTCCGCAATCAGTTTCTTGACCAGATCCTCCAGGTGGTCAATCCGTTTGCGTGTCGCATCTCCATTCACTTCGGCAGATCCAGGGGCTGCCGTGGGTACGGCGCCGCTTTTAGGTCCGCGGAACTTGCAGGATAGCTCTTCACTGCGGGCCGTGCAGTTCTGACAAGGCTGGTCTCGATTACATTTTAGTCTGGGTTGCTGTCAGCAATCGCCATGTTCCGAGACGGGCTCTCCCACAAGCCGGATGACGCGTAGCACCCACTTTCGAGAACGGCAAGGATCACACGATAGGGGAATGCGAGCGCGACGATGAGACTTGACAGGCTGCATGTGAATAGCTGCTGGTTAATTTTAGTCGAGTTCATTGTTTGATGGAACAGCTTTGGACGAGGACGGGATGCAGCGAAGATAGTGATGTCCGCGGCGAAGCCGGAGTTTAGAGATGTAAACCCCGCAGAAGGAATGTGCATTTGCTTCTTGCAACATGCAGTCCTTTCATCGTGGCCTTCCGATCGTGTGGTCTAGGTAAAACACCAAAGAACACGACGTGTCAAGTCCGTGGACATGTCATACATATTGGCTGTTAGCCACAAGACGTACGCACGCAGCGGCCTGCCCAACCACGATATAAACAATGACAGAGCAGCCATTGACGAAGGGCATCATCAACCTACAAAGGTCAGCCCTGAAAGCACCAATACCAAGCGGACAACTGCTTAACAAAACATGCCTACCTTCCGTGACTTCGTTCGTACTCAATTCCTCCTCAAAATCCCAAAGCCTACGGCATCCTTTGCCGACAAGACCGTTATCATTACCGGCGCCAATGGAGGTCTCGGCAAGGAGATAGCGAAGCACATCATCCGCCTGGGTGCCAGCAAAGTCATCTTTGGATGCCGCAGCCAGTCCCGCGGAAACGAGGCGAAGTCTGAGATCGAGAATCTGTTGAACTGCAGTCCTGGCATTATCGAAGTGTGGGACTTGGATCTTGAATCGCCCGCCTCCATCAAGAGCTTCGTCGACAGGGCCAGCAGACTGCCACGGCTGGACGTTGTGATCAACAATGCCGGAATAATGACTTTCAAGTTCAAGGCCGTCTATGACACCGAGCGAACAATCGCCGTGAACTTGATTGGGACCTTCCTGCTCGCGGTACAGCTGATTCCGAAGCTCAAAGAGACAGCCCAGAAGTACCGAGTCACGCCACACATGACCTTCGTATCGTCTGCCCTGTACGACGAGGCCAAGTATCCGGAGAAACACGGGGACGATATCTTTGCCTGGTACAAGGACGAGTCGCACTTCGATCGGTTTAACCAATACAACCTCTCGAAGCTGATGCAACTGTACGCGACCATCGGCCTAAGCGCCGCTGTGAAGAGTGCAAATACCACTGACCTGAATCCGGTCGTGATCAACTCTCTCGATCCGTGCTTCTGCAACACAGCCCTGTCCAGCGAGCTGACGGGTGCGCTAAGGCTCTTCATGCGCATCTTTGCGGCGGTTGCGGCTCGCACGCCCGAGGAAGGGGCTCGGCTGGTCGTGCATACTGCGTCAGCCGGGAGGGAGACACACGGACTGTATATGAGGGCTGGTGCAGTGCAGAAGTATGCACCTCCCGCGTCGGATAAAAAGAAAGGCGCATATGTGTGGGAACTCCTCTGTCAGAAGCTAGAAAAGCTGCAACCGGGTGTTCTGCGGAACTTGGAGTGAGGGATCTATGACGGAAGTCATGGGGGTTTCGTCAACATGGCCCGCGGTGAAGAGCCAGTGTCGTGTACGCCTTCCTGCCGGATTATGTATTGGCCCATCAGTTGACATCAGTTACCATAGGAGTGCTTTCACGTCGGATCGGTGGCCCTTTAGGAAATTGTTGTAATATTATTTTCTGATTGCATCTCCCAAATCCACATTGCGTCGTCTCTCTTTGCAATTCGTGTCTGTTTGGGGAATGCAGCTTTCGGTCGCGGATAAGGGCTGCTCTTCCAAGGCGCAATGCGGTGAGGCTTCCTACCGGCTCTCGGTATGCTATTCCGCTGCCTGCCTCAGCTCACAACCCAGTGACGTGCTATGTGTGAGCTTAGCCGGGGATGTGAGGATAAAGGGTTGTCAGTGGGAGACGCAAGACACGTTTGTGGCTCGTATGACTTCTCCCAATCGGCGTTCGAGGCTTGCCATGGGATCATCGTCTCTACCGGTTGCTTGGTGCCTGAGTGTCAGCCTGGACGAACAGGCAGCTGACTTGGTAATCTAGTCCCAGCAGTACTAAGTCTCCTCGATTCCATTAGAAGTGCGTACTGCGGAGTTTCGTTCAGGGAGTGTCCGGATGACATGACGGGGGAATATATCTCCTCACACAACATCGGAAATAGGGCTACTCGGGGCCTGGCCTGGCTGAGACGTCGTGATAGGCATGGACGCGGTGGGATGAGGGCGACGGAGGCAGTCTGGTCCGTACAGATCTCTAAGAGCTTCTATATAACATGTTTGTAGAGCTTGGTGCCACCGAACAACCATCAGTTTCTCTTATTCGCGAAGTGAACGGCGGGCCTCAATGTATCGATCGCGATCTTTGTACAAGGAATCGAAAACTGGATGTTGAAGGACTTCCTTAGCCTTCTTCCTCTTCTCCGGCAGCCACTGGAGCATGCTAGAAGTAAAGTCGAGGAACGTGTCTTTCTCGTCACCTACTAACTCCGCTACGGTATCCGGCAATTTCTTTCCTTCATCTCTGGCGAGAAGCTTCTTGTGAAAGATCTGGTCTATGACACCGCGGCCAGCATGTGAGCATGTGAGTGAGTCCATATGTGGGTCGTTGCAGGATATTGCTGAGGTTTGGAGACTTAAGCGAGCGAACTTACCGTTGTTGTCGAAGAAAGAACCACCCCAGAATTCGTTCATGGTATTGCATACTTTACCTTTCGGGTTGGTGACAGGTTTGTCCAGACGATAATTACGAAGAGCCCGTTCTCTCCTGATCTACTCCCTAGGTGGATCACCCAGAAGTGAAACCATTTGGGCGAGATGTACATGCGCGTCGTACTCGCCATCCGGACCCGCAGGTCGTCCAAAGAGGCTGATATCCTCCAAAAGATTCCGCATCTCAACGTCATCAGCGTCGTCGCGTGGTGCCTGGGACCGAACGTTCCAACTTACGAGGAGGCCGAGATTCCATATGTCAACGATGTACGACCAAGTACACCCGAGCAGCACCTCGGGTGCGCGGTAGCGATGAGATTGGATGGCGGAGAGATGGCTGGACTCTCCCGCCAGCCCCGGGAAACTGAGGTCAAAATTCGCCAGCTCGGGAAGCCAAGATCGCTCTGCGAGAGGTAGATGACACAGCCGTCCTCACTGCGCACGTGCCCGGGCTGGAGTTTCGAGGACAGGTTGCGGACAAAGTCAGTCAGCACAGCGTCCTTCTCAATGGTCATCATGATGTTGTCGTCCTTGATGTCTGCAGAAATCCATGGTGAGCAGAGGATTACAAGGCTCCCAGAGGGGCCTGGCTAGAAACCTCGCTAATGTCGTGCAAGTATAGCGATAAGCGATTGCTTACCCGCCAGACAGTAGAGCCAGCACCGAATCCGAGCTTAGCAATCGTCTTGAACCTGCCACCCAGCATTTCGCCTGGGCGGGTCGGGTGGAAAATCCGCAGTCGATCTCCTCCTCCGGAAAGTAATTATTCCTTGATAGGGTGATCAATCGGCGGGAGAATCGCCTCTCTGGGGGCCTGAGAGGTTGCCAGAGAACGGCGGCGGCTGGCAAGGAAAGAAAACGATAAGCCGCACGACCGCCTGTGCCACCTCAGATATCGCGGCTTCGCGATCGTCGGCACGTTGGCCATGCTTGACGAAGTCGATAAGAGTTGCTCAAGAGGTGTCGAGAGTTAGCTTATCCCTTCGCATTTGGTTGGTGCTAGAGGGAAGGAAACCTCAGCTGCCTCACGCATGCTTGCCGATTGTTTGTTTTGCAACGATGGGCGCTAAACCCGATGCTTGACATCTAATTCGCTCCACATCGAGTGGCAATATCCTGATCTTGCACGACAATTGCAAAAGATGCCGTTAGCCAAGTTCAAGTGAGTCCCGGAGTTGTAGTATTGGTTTGCAGATGCGTTTGTGACCTTTACGTTACGGCTGACCCTGTGTGCCGTGAGCGGGTCTCCCCATACGAGTTCGAGTAGCACCAAGGACCAAGAGTCTCGGTATGGCGGTTCTCCGAGGATGCGGGCACAGGAGTTCTACATCGTTACACGGAGAACGGGGTTGTCGTATTCTATGATCACGATACCCGGCAGCACCGACATGTTGCACTGTGTGTCCTTTCATCTATCGACTCTAAACCTCTCGGATTCGGGGCTGATGAACCCCCGAGCATTACGCGGATTCCGAGGGTTGGCTAAAAACTAGGAGAATAGTGTATCGCTTGACCTTGGTATAGGGTATTGAAAATTATAAGGTCAGATGGTTATAGAACTCAAAATATCACATATTTCTTAGGAAGAATGTCTGCACCTAGATTGGTGCTTACATACATTCCTCCTTCAGCTGCCGAATGGAATACGTGCCTCAGCTACGGCTAGTTACAATTCCCTTAATATGCGTAGTACTCACCGTATGAATAGTCAATCTTTAGGCTATGCTTCATAGACCAGAAACCACGAGATTCCAGGAGACCGAGATCCGTAATCGGGGGTCTAATGACGGTAACAGGAGATATCTATGCAGATCTCAACACTGCACGGCAACTCTCGGCCGACCACATTATCCGGCAATGCACACGGGTCGGAAGTCGGTCTCAGTCCGGGGAAAACCGTGGTTATCAACCTATTTTCGCAACAAGAGATATATGAAGGTCGCTTCCTACCCGGCTTGGCGCATGACGGGGCTCTGCGCGAGAACTTCGAAACAGGGAAACGACCGACGAAGACGACAGACAAAAGGCTGGTTCTCCAATATCATGGCTGTAGCACATCAATTAAGCTTCGTCATCGCCTGGAATAGCTCGAGCTCCTGGTTTAAGACGAGGTTGCCGGATAGCCGTTGTCGAGCACCGCAGTGGTTCGACCAGCTCTCTGGTATGGGTGCTATAAGTAATTGGTCTGTCGACACGTATGGGAAGGTTGAGGCTCGGCAATAGGCAATGGAATGATATGACTTGAGCACCTACATCTTCTGATCCGGCACTGACTTCAGTGGCTCACGACCGGGAAACGTCGCATTTGGTGTGGCATACTGCCATCAACTCACGGCGCACCGACGACGAGATGGGACAGGCACCATCACAGCCAGGCCCCCCGGGGACCAAGTTCAGGGTCATCGGAGCCGGCATGTGTCGCACCGGCACAAAGTCCTTGAACGAGGCCCTCTCCATCCTCCTAGGCGGCCCCGTGCACGACTCGGGCGTGCAGTCCCTCGGCGGCTCCCTACACCAAGTGAACAACTGGCTCGAGATCATGAAGCACGCACCGTACGCGACGAGCTTCGCGCAGAGGAAATACATCGAGTACCTCCTCGCCGACCTGACCGACGGCTACGTCGCAACTGTCGACTGTCCCGCCGTGACGCTCACGCCGGAGCTGGTGGCGCTGTACCCCGACGCGATCGTCATCGCGACGACGAGAGACACGGAGTCGTGGTGGCGGAGCATGGAGTTCGTCAACGGCATGATGAGCAACTGGTACATCGCCTATGTCATCATGTGGGTGCCCAAGGTGGGCGTGTACGGGCGGTGGAGGGACCTGTTTCGGCAGATGGCGCTATGGCGGTACGGCGATGAACTGATCGTGAAGGAGACGCTCGCCAAGCACGAGGATCATCTGCGGCAAGTCGTTCCCAAGGACAGGCTGTTTTGGTACAATGTGTCGGACGGTTGGGAGCCGCTGTGCAAGATCCTGGGCGTGCCGGTACCGAATCGGCCGTTTCCGCACAACAATTCGAGAGAGGAGGCTGCGAGGACGTATAGAGAGCTGATACTGGCTGGCATTGTGTCCTGGCTGTTTGTGCTGGGTGTAGTGTCGGTGCTGGTATGGATGTTCTGGGGGAAGCTGCCTGGGAGAGAGTTGTCCGCCGTGGCAATGTCCGCTTACAAAGAGATCAAGCATTCTAATTCCTCGTCAAGATAGAGATGGCTGGAAAGAGGGAGATTCTTTATGTATAGAGGTGGTAGACTGCCCGACGGAAAACCAAGATGTAACTGTCTAATGCTCCGCATGAGTGCCCCCGAGCCTTTTGGAGGGCCGCCGATTTGGGTCTTCCGATTCTCAGAATATCCCGTCCAGCGTGACAACTCTCAATTCATTCTGCTCTGCTCAGTATTACCATGCGTCAAACATGGCTTCCCTCCCGCCTGTCGCGCTCTCGATTCTTCCAGGGTGCAATTGAAGGAACCTATGTCGAGAACAGCGCTGTCGTTTTGAGTTTTAATGTCTGTCTGTCGCTCCGTCGAGTCCGCCTTCTGCGCTAGTCTAGCCTGTTAGGGCTGTGAGAGCCGCAAAACTCTGGCCTCTTCATTCTGGGCCTTAAACCTTGGACCTTGAACATTAGAGGAGTCATAGATACTTATCGAATGTTCAAGTTGACGAAAGCCAAGCGAGGTGATCGGTGAGTCGGAAGGTACCGTCACTGCTACGTACTGTGGTAGTTGGGAAGCTGACAAGACGCGACGTGGGTTAGGGTTACCGTGAGCAAGGATGTCTCTACCCCACTGTGGAGAAAGAGTGGAGTAGACGCACGAGCTACTCCTCGTTCCGTCTCCAGTCTACAGCTGCCTTTCCCCGCACTTTAACACCATCAGCCATCCAACCCATCATCTTCAGCCAACAAAGTCGAAACGCTGCCTGTCATGTACGAGCAAAGACACGCGAAACAGCATGGAACCTCCTCTTCGCGGCCCTCCGCCCCCGGACTTGTCGGAGAAACTAGATAAGTCAACTCTCCCCGACTTTCTCCGAAATTATGTCCCAGTCAGAGCGCCAGAGCACGACCCCGAGGACGACATGGATTTGGAGTGGCCGTCCTTTGGCGGGCACGGAACTCTCGAAGCCCTCGAGGTGTCCCGAGTTCTGGAAGAGAATGGCATTTTCTGTGCCTTCTGCGGCGTCTCTGCCTTGATCTACTACGGCGCCGGCCGAGTCAGAGATGTGAGCGCATTCCCGTCATTTTCTTTATACGGCCGTCGTCAACTGCCAGTTTGCTGATAGCCTTGTGTTGACTAGGACTGGGACATCTGCGTTCGTTCGGACCGAGTGGAAAATGCGGCGGCCATTTTTAAGTCGGAAGAGCGATCCAACGACTACTTCCCCGTCCCTTCGCAACCGATTCCCGTTCCCGGCTCCCTCAGGCACACCTACCATCGCTTTCGGGTCCGCAATCTCTGCTTTCACTTCAACATCGTTCCCGCCGACGACATACATCTGGAGCTCGCCCCCGACAAGATACAGAGGAGCCGCCACGGGCTCCCGTACCCGAAACTGCCCGTCCTGATTCAGAGCTTCCTTGATACCAATGATATGGTATCCCTGGCCGACGTCGTCGACGGATCCGATGTGACAGACGAGTGGGGCCAGGAACACTTGAACCTGGACGGGGAGACCGATATTGAATGGGCTGCGTGGAAAAACAAGAGAATAGTGGCATGTACGTCAACTATCCTTGGCGGGGGTGTTCCCTCTAGGCCACACAAGAAGAGGGATCTGTGGAACAATGTCGTGTCAACAAAGCTGGGGAGGTGTGGGTGGAAAAGGCCCCATTCCCTCTTCAAGACACGGTTTCGCTTGATAGGTTCCATCGACCCCTGGTTGGAGCCGGACCGCGATTGCAGTTGATCTGAGAATACAAGGGATGCACGAACACACAGCCGCTGGAAAGCGTCCGAACCGACGCATTATCCTTACTGGCTCTGCAAACTCACCCACTTTCCTGCACCTAATCTGCAACATTCTCGCCCAGCCCAAACATGGAGTAAAGCTGGGCCGTTGTGTCTTGGTCATTAAGGACAGCAAAGTCGGTGTAGAAGATCCATCTCTGTTCGAGGTCGAACAAGTGTCGCATAGGATAGATCTCGGTTCCATATGCCCGGACAAGGAAGTTGAGGTCAACGTAATCATTCCGCCCGCCGGTCTCGCGGCGAGTGGAGTAAGCCGAGAGCTTTGTCATGAGCTGGTAGAAGATGCTGATGACCGCCACCGGCTGCCGGCCTTGGGTTGTCTCAGGAACCGGACGGAGTTGCTCTGAACCGTCCGGAAGGCCAGGCGGCGTGTTCAGATTTCCTGGACGGACTTAGACTCGACGGCTCATGCATAGGGTAGCATAATGCAGAGAGGGGGACGACGTACCACCGATGATTATGTCCACGCTGACAGTATACGGCCGTGCATTACGGAAGGTCGGGTCCCAAGCCCCACCCGTGTGAACAAATACCTGGATCGACGTCGCTCCGTGAATCTGTGGGATGCAGAGCCTATCAATCTCACGGATTAGCATGGACATGCTGCGCCTTCACAAGTCACAGCAATGGTTGTCCTTACCGGTGTTCCGGGAGCATGGTCTCCTTTAGGAGATCCATGGTAGTCGCAACCGTGAAGTCAACGTCATCAGTCGATCGACCTCCGCCCCGAAGGAAGACGGCCCAGCCACCAAGAAGGGCAAAGATGATGTTGTGACGTTGGAAAAGGGAGATCATGAATCGCGCCGCGAGACCAAGATTGCGGTGGGAAGGGGCGCGGGATCCGTAGTACAGCTCTCCGAACCGGTCAGTGTCGTAGATCTCGGCCGAGGCCGAAGGGGCAGCGACCGTACTGGCAGACATGTCTGCAGCAAAGGCGAAGGTCACTGTTGAAGGTGGTTACCTGGTGAGTCGTCCTGGAAATTGTGCTACACTTATTTCACAGTTTATATGTCTTCCAGACCTGCCCGACTTACAAGGCTCTAAGCACACCAGTCGGCGTTGAAGTCCTCCTCGCCTCACAAAGTCCAATAGAGAGCGCCAACTTTAGGCAACAGCTGCACCTTGTAACAGGCTGAGAATGGTGGCGCGACCCGATCTGCGACCATCACACATCACATCCACCAACAGGACTCAGGTGCGCTGTTCTACGAAGCTGACGGATAAATAACGATGTGGTTTTGACAGATTTTAGCATTTGGGAATAGCTAAATCTCTACGCCCGTTTTCTTGCTACACATGGATATTTGTGCCTTTTACAGCTCTGAAAATGCTCGCGTGATGCCTGCCGTTACTGTGGTCAAATCGTGGAGATAACGGTTAACGAGAACGCTGGAGGTCTTCTGTGCGGCGAGTTTTAATACCTGCCTGATAGAAGCTCTACTATCTGATCCATGAAGGTTAGCTCTTGTTCCTTAGTACGGAAATTGATTTCTTACCGTTAACCTTTATAAGGATTTCGCGGCGAACAGCATGAAGGCCAAGATACCGTATAAATCCGGCACGCTTCGCCCAAAGAGTAGCATCATTACCCCAGGCGTTGGAATTTTTTGCCACTCCCAGCGGTCTGTTCGCGTGGGAAAGGAGGGTTGTCCAGCACTCTGTCATCCCATTCCAGCTGCCAGAAGTCATCACCGTCCTGCGGCCTGATGTCGAAGAGTTCGTCCTTGGTCTTATTCTCTCAACGCCCTGGATGAGAGGGAGTTGACAAGCCAAGATAGCATTGGCTGCGCAAACAATGGTGGTAGCTCACAATTCTGGAATCTCTCCGCAAAGAGATGTTCTGGCCTAAATGGCCTCGGCTACCCTCATACCTGTACTCATAAGTGTCTCGAGTCCAAAGATGGTCGTAGAGCTTCACATAGGTGGATATGGTGAAGGAGTCTTTGGCCTTGTGCGTGTCGGAGTAACTGAGTTTCTCCGCCAGATCATGTTGAATGTACTTTTCAATAAGTCAATTACGCCAAATTGTCCTTATCCCCTACCGGCGACAATGTTTGGATGTACTTACTGTAGAATCTGCGCATAGCACCTCGTACGCTGTATACGGTTGGCATGTCGGCTTCATTGTCTAAGGTAGTTTATGATGTAGGCCAAGTGCAAAGACTTCTATTTTGCATATTGCGTAGATCACTGACTGGATATCGTTTTCCATGTCTGGAGCGCAGTAGTTAGCAGTGTTATGCTCAAAGCGATAACTATACTCACTCAAGCCACACCGAGTATTGGTCTTCGCTTTTTGTCCTCAAGCCTCTATGAACTTTGTGAGAATCGATGGTTTCTTTAGCAGCAAGTCGGCCGCTCCTGATAGCCTTGTCCAGAACTCGAGCTGTATACCCGGCGTACTCGGCATACTCGGCATACTCTGCAGCGGTCGGCGGGCTTTTATTATCATTCTGAGTGGACATGTCATACAACCTTTGAAATTGAGAAACAAAGAAGTGGTAACATAAGTCCAAATTTTTGTCTATCCTAATTTTTGTAAGAGAGTTGCCATGTACCCAGAAGAATATGTGCAGTTTTTTTTTTAAACAGGAATGTTTTACAACACCACAGTCTTGGCGTTGTTGAGGAACAGCCTCCTCTCGGCATACCACCTCACGGCGGCAGCCAGAACCTGGCTCTCGATGTTTGAGCCCTCGTCAGTCAGCTCCTTGGGGTTCATGCTGTGATCGACCCGCGCGACGCGCTGCTCAATGATGGGGCCTTCGTCCAGATCGGCAGTCACAAAGTGCGCCGTAGCACCAATGATCTTCACGCCGCGCTCGTAGGCCTGGTGGTAGGGCTTAGCGCCCTTGAAGCTGGGCAAGAAGCTGTGATGGATGTTGATGATCTTGCCGCTCATGGCCGAGCATAGCATGGGGCTCAGCACCTGCATGTACCGTGCCAGGACGATCAGCTCGATGTTGTGCTGCTTGACGAGCTCCAAGATCTGGCCCTCTTGTTCGGCCTTGGTATCCTTTGTCACCGGCAGGTGATGGAACTCGATACCGTAGCTCTCCGCCAGTGCCTTGTAGTCCGGATGGTTGGACACTATGACGGGCACGTCGATGCGCAGCTGGCCGGAGCGCATGCGGAAGAGCAGGTCGTTGAGACAGTGGCCGATCTTGGAGACCATGATGAGTACTCGGGTCTTGCGTGCTGCCGGGCGGATGTCGTAAGTCATGGCGTATGAAGCCGCCAGTTCCTCGAAGGGCTTGGTGAGAAGAGCGGTGCCCTCAGCGCCAGGGGCCGACGTTGGACCAAAGTGGACGCGCATGAAGAATTTTTGCGACTGCGGGTCGGAGAACTGCTGCAGCGCAAGAATATTGAGGCTGTGTGCTGCAAAGATGCCAGTAACGGCGTGCACAATGCCGGGCTTGTCCGGGCATGAGAGAGTGAGGACGTGGTCATGGTCGGGGCTCGATGAGGAGGCCATGTTGGCTGATTGGGTCCGAACTAGAATAGCTGGGAATCAGAAAAGTGGGCAGCGGCAATATCTCGTGAGGCTTGCCGTGTTCAGTGTGACCAGAGGTGAAGTGAGATGAGGTTGAGTCATTGATGACCGGGTCCGGATATCTCAGATCTGGGCGACGATGTCAATTTCTCCTCGGATCCACACTCCGATTCCGCGGTGGGGTGAGCACTTGCAGTGCCCCATTACCGGAAGCAGAGTGCGGTACGAATGGGCCGCTATTACTAAAAATCGTCTAAATGCGTAGAAGCACGAGGTATTTCAGGTACCTTACCTACTAAGGTTGGTATTAATTGAGAAAAGTAGACTAAGATTAGGAGATTGTACAAATAGTCCTAGCTAAGGTAAGGTAAGTAAGTCTAGGGGTTTGCTAACCAAGTCTAGACAGCGTATTGTGATGACCTAACTATCGCCGCGGTCAATAGCATGAGCTCGTAAGTGCTTTTGGCGTTCAGGCCGCGTGTAGAGTGATCCATGGATTTTCACATGGAAGAGCAGAGAGTAGAAATGCTGTTAAATGCTGATTTGCTTTGCCCATGATTGCATAGCGACTGATGCAAGTTCATATTCATTTCACCACGCCCTCTACCCCTTTTTCCTGCCTCGCCGCCTCCCTTTTGGTCCTCTGCACCTTTTTGGGGTGATACAATGGCTTGTTCCTCCTGCAACCATTGTCAATAGTGTGACCCCCGAAGCCCAAACGGCACATCTGGTTGTCATAATCCCTTCCCAGGAACCTCGCCCGGAAATGCCTCACGAGCGCCGTCAACGAACGGAAGCAGCTCGACAGTAGTTCCAGGCAACCCACAATCAGAGCCAGTACCGCCGGATTGGGCTTCATGCGTGAAGGAGGCGCTGCCGAGACCTCGTTTGGTTGGCGGACCGCCATCGATCGCCGCTAGCTTCGCGTATGTACTGAGCGGGTTGAGCGTGTATTCTGACCATTGACGGCAGTCCACCGATCGCTGTCAATGCCTCAGATTAGACGCGATCGGCAGCCGACATCGTGTCGATCTCCTTGATACCTGACCAGCCGACCATCTGCACAAGAGATCGTCAAACAATCCCACGATCACGGGCGTCCTTCTGCTCTCTGTTCTCGTGTTCTCTGCCTACTAATTCATGCGAAATATCTGCTACCTGCAGGCATCCAAGGCCATCTCGTTTGCGGTGTTCGTACAGCTGAGCTCGTGAGGAAGGCTCGACGCGGGAAGCAGCAGTAAAGTGGCATCAGACATGCATGTTGAAGCCATCAACAGTGGCAGAGTCTTGCGACAAGGCATCGCGCGAAGCCAACCGTCCAAGACACTGACTTGATTGGAAAGACGTGGTTTCGTGGTGGCTGCTAGTAATTGCCAGAATTGCGTCTTGTGGTCAGAGCTGAGCTTAAGGGCAACGATCTTCCAAGGTTGTCCCCAACAAAGCTTCACTGAAAACAAGTCTAGATTAGTGGGTCCCCTGAGGTTTCAATGCGCCCAGGCGGCTTGGCCCGTCCTGGCCAGTCAGTGCGCTGCACGTCACTACAACCTCCAACTGCCACACCCCTCTAACTCCCAACCTCGAAGTCCATCCCTTGATATCTCTCGCATTCACAACCAATGTCCTCGCTCTCCCCTCTCTTGTCACCATCATGGCTCACGCTCCAGCCCAGACATCACCAAAGTCTCATCCATCGTTGGCGACAGAGAATCAAGGTGCTTATTATTTGTCACAGCGTCAAAAGTCCCCTTTGGCTAACGCGTAACAGGGGATCGGCCCCAGGGCGCCCACAAAAGCGCATCTCGAGAGCTCAGTGCCCTCCGAGAGCAGTCCGTAACCGCGCGCACCGAATGCAATCATTCAATCCGTTGTGCAATTAGCCAGACGTCGTCCCAACAAGTATGCTTCTATCGCCTACGTTGTAGCGCTTCACAAACCGAGTGACGTCTTAGGATTCGTCGGCGCCTGTCCAGAACAGAGGTTGCAAGCGCAAGCAATCAATCGAGAACACTCTTGAGTCCAGCCCTGGCCCAGATCCGAAGCGACAGCAGACATTCGCCACGCGCTCTGCAGAAGACGACCCCATTGCGGTCTGGGCGCAGCAAGGGCGCCGGCCAGAAAAGCAGGACTCGCCGAAAGAGACATCGGAGGTGGATTCCAACTTGGGCTGTCTGAACATACTTGTGCACAATACCTTCTCGCCCACTGCGCACTCTGCGACACCCATGACAACAGTCGACCACAAGGCGAGGGAGGCGAATAGTGCCCCATACCGTGACGAGCGCTACGAGATATTACTAGGTTACGAGGGCAGTTTCATGTCCCAGTTCAACATAGGTATAGCCGACGAAAGTCGAGCCTTATGCACGCGTTTGCTTGAAGAGCAGCAAACATTTCCTGATCGTTCACTATTCCAAGACGACATCTTCGAAGCTACTCACACAAAGGTACACAACACAAATGAGGCGCGAGTCATTCAAGATATCACCCGGCTTATCGTTCCCTCGGCCGAAACTCTGGCGACATTCGGTGCAAGGCACCTTGACATCCTGATAGAGAGCGTCGGGGAGCCCTGGACCAACTCGGTGCCTCTATTTCAGACTTATCCTCAGCCAGACTACTCTGTTGGCTTCACACGAGATGCCTTCACCAGGGACGAGATAGCCCAGCTGTCACCATTCATTGACGAGGAAAGAGATGAGTCCACCATTATGTCCACGGACTACATGTATTTCCCGTTCCTGTCTTGCGAGGTGAAGTGCGGCCCCGCGGCGCTCGATATTGCCGACCGGCAGAACGCCCATAGCATGACCCTCGCGGTGCGGGGCGTTGCCGAACTCTTCCGTGCCGTAGGGCGCCAGGATGAGGTAAACCGGCAGATCCTCGCCTTCTCCGTCTCACACGACCACAAGTCGGTACGAATCTACGGTCACTACCCCGTGATAGATGGGGGGAGGATTATGTATTACCGCCATCCCATTCGAGCGTTTGACTTCACCGACCTGGACGGCAGAGACAAATGGGCAGCGTATCAGTTCACGAAGAATGTCTACGACTTATGGATGGAGAATCATTTCGAGAAGATCCGCTCTGCCATTCATCAAATGCCGCTTAAAACGGATGACGATCTTCCGGACCTTGACGAGTACTGAGAAGCCAGGAGCTACTCCTAATACCTCACCTCAACTTACACGTAGGGCAGGGGCAAGATCGGAGGCGAAAAATCGACGGAGGATCAGGGTCAAAACATAAAAAAATGAAAAGTTTTGTCTTGGGTAATAAGTCGTGGTAATGGTAAGGTGGTACTCTGAGCCTCGTGAAAGTGGTGTTAGCCATGACGGGCATTGGATATGATATCTGTGCGATCACGATTGACGACGGAAGATCTGTTTTATTATTATTATTATTATTATTATCATTTGCTCTTTTTTCTTTCAAGTTTTTCCAGACATTTATAGGGAACCAGATCTTTCCATTCTGCCACATTCTTATCTTGCGAAATTCTCCATGTCGGACTCCTCAAGTGCTGCGGACACACAATTCTCAAGCCTCCTTGCTTTCTCGGGTCGACTAGGTACTGCTGCCATGTAACCTTGGTATACGAACTGTTTTTCTTTACAGCGTATCGGAAGTCTAGCCTTATTAGAGGCAGCAATAAAACGTGCTGCCGACTCGAAGGGACCGACCCAGTTCTAGAGAGGGTTTAACAGAATATGTTCTATCGTTACACTTGACAGATAATTCCGATCCTAGGAAAGCGATTTGACCGGCCTATGGGGCATGTGTGTGGTCCGTCCGTGTGCAGTACAACAACCCTGCATCGACATGTAAGCTGCTAGGCTAAGCATTTGAGACTACGTAAGTGTACTGGTCATACAGTCGACCGCGTGGCTGAAGAGCCGGTACGCAGAACGCTAGGTCGAAAGACAGAAGTAAAACCTGTACGCTACGCAGTAGGTCCCGATTAGCAGAGCGAATAGGCCATTTACAGGAACGAGGCCGACTAATCAGAGAATAGAAGGTTCAACAGGAACACATGCATGACGGCGTGCACTAAGTCTCGAGTCCACAATAGCTAGTCTGGGTATCTAATACTAATAAGGTATAATGCATGATGCTGCGCTATGTACCAAATCGGTACTGTATATCCATCGCCTGCCTTGAACCTGGTGCGGTGTCTTTTCCGGAACGGTTTCCTTGATCGTCAATCTCACATACTCCCATATTGTTATATAGCCGAGTACGACGCTGCTACCTCAGCACGGTATTCCCTGGATCTGCTTCAGAAGCCAGTTGATTCCCCGTCCATACCCACGCTTCATAGCAGCAGAGCACATGAACACTTTGATCGCTCCGGGCTCGAACATGACGTAAGGTGATTCGAACAATCCGAGCGCTTGGCGAAGCTCCTCCTCCGAGACGTGGCCGGACAGGTCGACCTTATTCCCCAACACCAAGATCGGTACCTTTTTGAGTCTCTTGACGCCCAGCAACGCATCGATCTCGGCCCTGGCTTCAGGTAACCGCTCCCTGTCCGTGGCGTCGACGACGAACACGATGCCCCTGACTCTGGAGAAGTGATCCTTCCACTGCCGCCGTGCCCGCCGGTGTCCCTTGAGATCGAAGATGTCGCATTCCGTGTTGCCGATGATGAGCTTCTTACACTTTGGATGCTTTGTTGGCTTGTGAGAGCAGATGCTATCTTCCGCAAGCATGGAGAGCAAGGTGGTTTTGCCGGCATTGTTGAGGCCTAAGAGGAGTAGTTTGGCGTGCCCGCGGAACAGCAAGCAGAGGGCGTCGACGAGGAGGTCGCGAAGGAAGTCGACAACCCGGCCGACGAGCGACATGGCAATAGTGTGTGAGGTTTAGTATGGTATCGCTTTCATTGGTGTCTTCGTGTCAAAGGGCCGGGGTTGTTGGAAATATCTGGAGTGTCTTCGTAGTGAAAGGGGATGGATGATTAGCAACGATCGCATGGATCTGCCGCTTGTGTATGCGCACCATATATATAGTAGTCGTATTGCTTGATTAAGGTTTCGATCGAAATAGGAGAAACACCAGGCTGAAGAAACCTTATGTCTGCCATACACCTAAATTCAGGTTCTAGGGAATCTTGCCAAGGTTTAGCCGAAGTCTCTTGGGCGCCTGCTAGCCCTCAGTTCATTCCCAAGGATGGGACGAAAAGCACATGCGAGTTAGTGTACAGTCCAAACATTTCGGAGTACCTACATCTCTGTGCAAGATACAAACTCAGGTACCGTTATCAGTCCGCATTGGCTTGACCTCTCTGCACCTGTTCCACTGACAACAGATTAGCTTCAGGGTGATATCCAGCGACATGAACATTATAGGACATTGACAATGATGCTGCCATTATCCATATATTTCAATATCGTAGTCTTGCGGCAAGACTGATCACAGGAAGCAGGGGTGGGAAGTGTCACAATGTATAGCACAAGGCGAATACAACCTGAGGGGTGATCAAATTCACTGACCGAGATGATCAAATTTCCGGAGTTGTTCATCGTTCCTGCCATGCTCAGACACTACGGGGAGAATCAAAGGCAAGAAGAGACCCGAGGGCATCCCGTGATTTTAGACAGTTGTGTAGAACCCACCAGTAACCGGGGTGGAGGTGACAGAGTCTGCCTGGCCAGGTGCCGTATGGGGGAAATGACGGCAGTGACTCTCCCCTGGCTAAGGCTTGAGAGCCGAGAGGTGATGAAATCTTGACCATCTGCTGGCCAACCTGGCCTACAAAAGCGGTTAGCGCCCCTGAACACCGTGAAGGTATCTCATACCTCGATCGTGGCACTGTCCTAGCCCAAGACTTTCCACTCTACCTGTCTGGCGGACTGCTTGACCGGGTTCCTTGCCTGCCACAACGTCCTCGTGGGAGTCACTTTAACAAAGATTAGCAACCGCCCTGTTCCCAATTTTTCTGTTATCCTCTGGGAGCACTCGCCAAACTCTCCTCAACTCAAGACTCAAACACTCAAGAGTCTTTTATCTTCTAACCAACTCCCAAGTTCGTCGTGCCTCAAGCCTCAAGTAAATGTCACTATTGCCGTACCATCCTCACTGAATCCTGCTCGTCGTGCTCGATAGCGCGTTCAGTGCCTTCCACACTCTTCCTGCCACCTTTTTAAGACGCGTCGCCGCTCTCGTACCAACTCCGCGCTGTTGCCTCGATAAGCTTTTATAACCTCTTGCCTTAGCTTCTTTCTCTTTCCTCTTGTTCCCTCCTTCGTCTTCCTTTTTCCCAGACCGCGTTCTCTCTCCTCCGTCCTCTTGCCTCCTTCGTCTCTCTTCTAACGTGTTCATCTTCTTCGTCCTCTAGGTTGTTCCCTTCATTTCCATTGCCTCAGAAACGTGTTCTCTATCTCTCTTGCCTCCATCCATCTTCTGACAACCGAATTGTGCAGACTCGGTCGGCACCTTACTAGGTGTTGTCGACCGCCGCTTTCTTCTCAGGAACAGCCCCATCGTATTCATCTTTGTCGCTTGTCTATCAAGCGTCTCAGAATCAATAACCTCGGCATCGCGTCTTTCTTGACACCAGCAACCATGCTCTCTGCAATCATGGAATCTTTTGCCGATGCCATCCGCAAGACCGGCCTGATGTACTTCTTCCGCCTCTCGTACATGATCTTGCTGGAGTAAGTTTCCCTCACTGCAATCACAGAAGTCCCGTAACTGACAGTCATATCAATCAGCATGTACAACTTGAAGGAGAAGTGGCTTGCCAAAGTCCTCTGCGATGAGTATGTCCCGTACGATATCCCCGAGAATCCGGGCTTCTTGCCGGAGGATGTGAGCATCATCGTGCCCACCATCGACACTGAGGACACCTTCACCGAGTGTCTCCGTCTGTGGCTGGCCAACAACCCCAGGGAAATCATCGTGGTCACCGTCCCCCGTGATCTCGCTCGCGTCCATCAACTCATCCAGCCCATCCAGCGCCCCGACTTCGACAAGATTCATGTCTACACCGTGGCCCAGGCCAACAAGCGCGCCCAACTCATCCGCGGTATCAAGGCCTCCACAGGCTGCATCCTCGCGCTGGTCGATGATGACACATTCTGGCCGCACGATCAAGTCATGCAGTACCTGCTGGCTCCTTTCGAGGACGAGTATAGAGATGTTGGCGCTGTTGGTGGACCGCAGATGTGCGTATAATCCTTCTTTACCCTGAGCTATCCGGTCTGACCAAGTCCCAACTGACACTTTAATCCAGGGCTCATCTCCAAGAGTACCGCAAGCACGAAGACGTCATCACGCCCTGGGAGGTGGCCGCCCTTCGCGCCTTCGACGGCCAGTCCGGCTATAACCGTACGCGGACCATGGCAGACGGAGGGGTCTGGTGCCTCGTTGGCCGCACAATCCTGGTTCGCTCCGGAATCCTCCGTACCAAGGACTTCTACAACGAGTTTGCCAACGAGCTCTGGTTCTGGAAGTACCTCAACACGGGAGACGATGTTTTCATCACCAAATGGATCCAGCACATCGAGCGCTGGGACATCGCCATCCAGGATCGGCCCGAGGCGGCAGTAACGACCACGATTAAGCGCGACTCGGGTTTCGCGAAACAGATGATTAGATGGCAACGCTCTACGCTGGTGATGCTCATCGACCACTTGTTCTGCGACCCGGGTTTCTTCAAGCTTCGCCGAGAATACCCATACATGGCCAAGAAAATGGTCGAACGTCTCATGCGCAGTCTGCTAAACTGGACATATTATTCCTCCTGGGTTATGGTAACCTGGGAAGCGCCCTTCATTGGGTAAGTTCTTGTGGTTGGGGAGTCGAAGCCTCCTCCAAACCTTGGACGGGTGTAATCTGTTTTGCTGACGATGAATTCTCTTCTTTTCTTCTTCGCAGCTTCCTCTTCTTAGCCTGGCACGTGTGGCAGAAATACCAGTCCTACAAGGCCTTTCTGGACAAGTTTCCATTCTGCCGCAAGCATTGGTGGGCCGCCGTCCTGTTCGACTACAGCTGGATTGTCCTGGACCCCTTTACATGGTTGACTATCGCCGACGACGACTGGCTTACACGCAACGATGCACGCCAGCGCGCCAGTGTTGTCGCGTATTACGGACGTGGATGATCTCGTCCGTGCGTCCGTGCGTCCCTGCGTGTGTCGAGGGCCGGAATGTGGAGGTTGTGGTCCGAGACTCGAGCTGTGGTCTCCGCTTCTTGTGGTCGCTGTCTTTCTCTTCCCCATCTCGCTCCGCAACTACGGACATGGACGGACAAGTTGGGCTGGAAGTTTCTTTTCGCTGGGAATTTAGAGTTCTCAGCAGGATGGACAGCTTGAGGTGTTTCAGAGGGATCAGCATAATGGGCAGAGAGGGTTAACGTGCATTGCTATCAAGAAGATTCCGGAAATCCGGAACTGCTATCAAGGGAACAGGGAAAACAAGGCATCTGCAGCAGGCTTGCGCAGGTGCGTCGTGGCTACTCAAGTCACCGGTAGTATCTGCTAGATTACAACACAGAAAAATGGAAAAGTTACTTTCTAACCTTCGCTGTCTTGATTGGATTAGGAGCTCTGGTGCACAAAGAGTGAGACAACACAACCTGAGTGACAGCACCCCCGCTTCCATTTGTCGTTGGCAGCACGACAGGGTGGTAACGACAGGGGTCAGGGGGTAGGTAGTGAACAAGGTGCACCGAGAACAATTAGCACGACGTAGCAAAGCGAGGGGAACTCCATGCACAATCAATGAATAGGTAGTTGACTGCTGTTGAAGTAGCTAGTCATGATATGCTGAGATTTTCCAGCCCTAGAATAGATATCTGGACTTGATCAAAGGTAAATCCGAAATGAAATGGTATCTTGACCCAACCTGTCCCGAGTCTGCAATCCCGTCCGGGATTGTGTCAGACTTCGCCCCAAACGCCCCAAAAGAAAAACACCACAAGATTATGATCATAATTAGGTAGAGAGAATGTTAAGCAGACTCCCCCAGACGTCCATATCATCCAGTGATACCGGATGTTGGAACAACCAATCAAGCCCACATCCCGTCGCCTCCGCCGCGGCTCATGACCATCATCTCGAACCCGTCGACCCGGCTCCGCAGCGCGGCGTTCTCCCGCGCCAGGTTCCGGTTCTTGCGCTCGAGGTGGATGATGTACTCGGTGGCCTTGCCGAGGATGGTGGCCTTGTTGAGCTTGTGCGCCGGAGCCAGGCCGCCAAGGTCCTCGGCGTCGCCGCCGTAGCGCTGCTCGTAGTCCTCGGCCTCGTCGCCCTCGCTGGCGCCGTTCTCGCCCTGTCCCCCGGACTCCAGCCGGTGCACCATGACGCGCAGCGCCGGGACGGCGTCGCGCAGCGCGGCGATCTTGTCGTTCAGGTTGTTGCGGTACCGCTTCTCGATCATGTTGTGCGCCGTCTTCTTGGGAGCGCCGCCCGGGAGGGTGTCCGAGTCCTTGGTGGACGAGCGCCGGAGGCTCGGCGGCGGGGACGGCGAGGAGCGCTGCGAGAGGTGCTCGTCGTCTTCCTCTGAGGAGGAGGACTTGCGCTTGAGGTTGCCCCGGGGGTAGCGCTTGGCTGCGGACTGCGTCGGCTTCTTGGCGGGGGCCGGTGCCCGCGTCGATTGTTGTGGTTGTTGCGGCTGTGCGATGCCGGCGGTAGGAGACTGTGCCACTGTTGCTGGGAAGGGGAACTGCGTCTGGAATAGGGGCTGGTTGTCGTTGATGCCCTCGTGGCTGAAGAGGACGTCATCGATGTGGGGGCTGGTGAGGTCCATGGGGTTGACCGCGGGGCTCAAAGAGATGTTGCGCATGGGAATCGAGGAGAGGATGGCATCGTCGAAGGTTTCGGCCTTGAAGAGGTCCGGCGAGTGCTGCATCTTTTCCCACGCGACGAGATCGCCCTGCGGTAGCGAATAGAGGCCCGTGAGTGCGGGGGACAGTGGTGAGCCCGGAGACGGCGCCGAGTCTGTGGTGAAGTCGGTTCCGAATTCGTCAATGTCTAGCGGGCTGTAGAGTGATGGGGAGAGGTCGGCATAGTGCTGTCGGACACAGTTAGCCATTGCGCGGGATCCTTGACTTAAGGGGGGGGGAAAGGTCCAATTACTGACCTCTTGCTTGGTCTGGAATGAGGGTGAAAACGAGTCGAAGGACATGGATAAGGGATACTGGCCGAGCGTGGAGCCAGACATGGTGAACTGTTTTGATGACGACTGAAGTGCAACACACGTGCAGCTCAGGTGGGGTGGTCGGATAAGGGGGGGGCGATAACGTTGTGCTATGTTGTTCAATTTCGAGGCTTGCACGGTGTTCTGCTGTGTAAATCGAGGCTGTTTGGTTGTGCGATGGCTTTTCCAGGAATAGCTGTTCAAGCAGTCTGTCGTGTTTCTTTGGTGAGTGATACGATGCGATTCCAGAGGCAGTGGGATGACCTGGCTATTTGACGTGACTCCGACATCGAGACAAGAATGAGCTCGTTTGCATCCGTCGGGAATGGTCGGCGTAGGGGTAGCTCAGCTGCAGAAGACCGAGAACAGGGAATCTCGCTGATGGAAAAAGCATGGATCGGCATTGGGCGCGACTAAGCAAACAAACACACGATCCAGCAGTGCGAGTCGTGCCACGGCCTGCCAGTGGGCAGTTCGATGGTGGTCTCCGATGCACCACATGCCAGTTCTGGACCTCTGCATCAGCTAAGACGAGCTCGGTAAGCTCGGGCCAAGACAGGGCCAAGGGGCTCTTCGATGTCTCGATCCTAGCGCCAGGCCAGCAAGCCGGGCGGAGGACCCCGTTGTCCGGGCTGGAATGGGGGGTCCTAGCCGACCCAGCGAAAAGATCGCAGATCACGATCCCAAAGCATGGGATTCAGCCAGATTCGGCATCCTGGGAAGAGGGCGGGACTACCATTACCCTATGATGTAACGCGTACGTAAGGTAGCTATGAAGATGTCGCTTGGCGACGAGTTTAGGTTTTGGCCATCTACTGTTGTACGCGTTCACAATCCCAATGCAGGTAAGCAGGTCCCTGGCAGAAGAAGCAGTGCCATGTGAGACAAGTGAGACCGATTACATGTACGTAACCGTGCCTGTTTGTGCAAGCTCTCGCAAACTCTCTTGGGGATTCTCGAGACAGCTTGGCTGGCATGAGGGTTGGCGATCCCCTAATGACGCGACTCCATATCGCTTCCCGCAAAGGTCAAAATGGCCCTGATCGCCCACTGCCAAGCGACGAACCTGAGTCTGATTGCGGGGTCTCAGTGCTAGCACTCTAGGACTCTCAACTTCATCGAACGCTTGCGGACGTCGAGTCGTTGACGACGTGAAGACTTCATGATCCAGATACGAGATGATGGAACGGGAAGCGGCCGATGAAGCCATGCCGCGAGCACGGTAGTTTACGTCAAATGTCGTCGACAGCGCATACCCAATTGTTCCCGCACGATATGTAGGCGATCGCGGCCCAGTGACTGGTCAATTGCAGAACCACGGTACGTTGCCGGTAGTGAAAATCGGCCCCTTGCCTGCAAAAGAATAAAAAAAATATCATAAAGATGTCATGGCGGGCAATGGCAGCATGGCAATGGAAAGAGGTCTGGTCCTCTGGGTGGCCAGATTCGTGGTGGGATGTTTTTGCATGCAGTGGTGCCAGTTTTGCAGTGGCATGATTTTTGCAGAGGTCCAGAACGAGCCCCGCAAAATGCGTGACCGGACGCCCCCGCCAAGAAGCACGTTACTAAAGAGGTACTTCGGCGCCGAGATTTGGCTGAGGTGTACAAGAACTTCATCTCGACCGCTGCCCTGTCGTCCTCTTCCTGGTTCCGAAAAACTCTCGTCTCCAACGACGCCTCCAAGACTCGAACCCGAGTTGTTGTCGACGCACGGAGTTCCGGCCTAACACGTGCAATCTTGGCCGCCGGGGTTCGCATGTTTCCAAGTCCTCGCTCCATGGCCGGCTCCCGTAGCTCCGCATCACGGATGACCGGCCGGTAGCGACGTTGAAATCACGTACCCTGCAAGTCCGCCGTGCCTACCGTGTCCGGCCGGGGCGGGTCGGGTCCCGATTGGTCCTGGAGCGGCACCGTGGATCTCGATCACTCGAACATATCCATGTCTTGATATCTCGATCTTTTGTTATCTGCATGGTTGGATATCTCGATCACTCGAGGTTTCGCCTTGGCGCCAAGGTATTTAAATATGTGATCTCGATCTGACTCGCCTCTTGGTGCTCGCTATCATGCTGGCGTGTTCGAATCCAGTCTTTCGACATTCGAGGTTTTGGACCCACTCTCCAACCCAGGAACTGCAATGGCTCTGGACATACTGAGGTGGGCCTCGCCATATATGCAGTTGACAAAGGTTATATACAGCCATTAACGCAGGTAAGGAACCAAGCATCATTACTACCTGGGTGTATTTCAAGACAATTTGGATATTCTGCAGTGTTGTGATTACTATCTAATAATCAACTTGAAGTTGCTTCTCTTCCCGGAGTTCGAGCCCGTGAAAGTGTCTGACAGATACTTTCCGGCGAGTCATGCAATAACCATCTCACATCCACAAGGCAGCGTAAGGTACCTACTGGGACCCAGGTAGCTAATGGTTATCAGGGCAAAGATTGAGTCGCCATGCTATACAGGCTTTTGTAACGGTTAGTCTCGCCCATATCACACGGACAGGGACGGACAGGGGCACATAGCACCCACCATCCGTTATGTTCTGGTCCGGTGGGCAGTTTGCCCATGTGCACGGCGAAAGGTGCCACTCTTCCCACTGCAAAGATTTCTCCCAATAGTTGGGGACAGGCTGCCTCGACATATCGACATCGCCGTACCAGGGGTTATTTGCCCGATGTGCTTCAGATATCACACACTTTCCCTGTAAATTAGCTTAGCAAATGCTCTATCTTTTTTTTTTTTTTTTTTTTTTGGCGAACCGGCTTAGCGCTCGAACATACTGCACATGGGGGAAGACCCTCTAGGGCAGCCGTAATTGAGTTTTGTTTGGGTACTCTCCGGTTGCTGATGGGGTTCGCCGTGGTCGCAGCTGTAAGCAGCAGCAAGATTAGTGGTAGGCCGGGACAGTACATGGTCTAATGGCGAGGAGTTGCATTCTCAGTTAGTTTCTCGACTTGACTTCTCCAGTCGGTCAGTGAATTCCACACAGCTGCCCTCCACACAAAATCAACCACCCGCACACGTCCAACGACGTTCAGAGGTCCGGAAGACAAAAGGTATGCACCTTAGCCGACGACTCCTTGACGTAGACACTGGCGAGGAGAACGGCCGAGTTGAGTTTCGGTAGTCGTCGTGAAAAGCCCCAGCCATGGTTCTACATGCTAAGCTAGGACCGAATAACCAGCTCCCGGGGACAGGCGAGACATCCTCTCAGGCTCAGACATCTTCGACCGGGATCAACCGACGCCCCATGAAAAAAATCTACGTCGAGCGACTCGCAGTTTAGGAGCAATGTTTCGAAGACACTAAGGCGACCGAGATGACTCGTCTATATGTGGAAGATGCAAGGGTCGTGTTTTCTTACGGTTGATCAGGGCCCGACCTGCTGACTTCCTTGGGCGCTGGATGATAGCGACGCCACAGAGCCCTTCGTAACAGTCGGAAGTAGCGCAAAGAAAAGGCAAATACAGGTGGTAAGCTTGAGTAGTACCTCTTCTCTACGCTACAAGTGCAGAGTTATGCCAGGTGGATGATGGGTGGTAAATATGCACACGTTCCCATGGCGAAGTACCTCACACCTTGGGTTCCAAACCCACTCCCTTTTACCCAAACCATGAAGCAACGAAACCCGAGTATTGCTGCTGCCATTGTTTCTGACCAAGCGAATCGAATGCAAAACTCAGCTAGATGAGCAAAGAGGGGG